>CAEFZX010022359.1:0-34521 GCA_903066825.1 Alfaro cultratus | reverse complement strand
CAACGACCCCTTTGAATGGCTAGCTGAATTGTTTTTTTTTTTTTTTTTTTTTTTTTTTTTTTTTTTTTTTTTTTTTTTTTAAAAAGGATCCACTAACATACATACCTCCGACCCGGTACATGTTGGCCGCCATTTCTGCCCTCCCAGCGTGTTAACGTAAAGCATAAACTAAGCGAAATGACATAAATTAATCTTAAAATATATACATCTAAAACTCTGTTTCCTAAAAAGACAACCTGATTTTTAAATTACGATCGTCGGGACTCCGGATGTGCTCACTATCAGGGGAGAAATTTGGCTACTCGGACCCCCCTTCCTCCTCCTACTCCTCCTCTACCGATTCGCAGCAGCAGCTTTTACAATACAGTAAACTCAGAGCGGCCGACAGAAGTCGGATGAACCCGAAAAACCACTCACTGTTCGGAGGCGACGGAAGGGACTGCGCAGGCGCAAACACAGCCACGTCGAAACAACCAAGTTATATGTATTTATTGGGATTTTATAAAATAGGTCAACAAAAGGTAGCCGTAACATGATCTGTTATGAACAAAAGTTGTTTTTACAGATAAAATCCTGGAGAAATATTAAAGATTTTGACACACTCAAATGTTTAAGATTAAATTAAATTCAATTAAAAAATACTTTATTGATTCCAAAATGGGCATTAAATGCTGTTGTGATTCATATTATTGAAGATTCTTCTAAGAGTTGTTGTAGATGCTGATGGCTGTGTGCAGTAAGGATCTCCTCTAGTGGTCAGTATTACAGCGATTCTGAGGGAGCCTCTGACTGAAGACGCTGTTGTAGTGAAGCAGTTTCAAAAAGAGGATGCTCAGGGTTGTCCATATTTTTTTTGTTTTTTTATTATTGCTATTTTATGAAGAATCATTCTTTGCTCTGTCATCTCCAGTGATTCCAGGAGTATCCAGAAAGAAACCAGCCTTCTTAATCAGGTTGTTTAGCTTTTTTTGGTGCTAGCCAAACAGATGATGGAAAAAACTATTACGCTCTACATCTTACTGCAAACACTGAAGAAATAAAATTTTCTGAAGAAGTAAAGTCTGCTCTGTCGGCTTCAATGTGGCATCTCTAGTTCAATCTGTCCAAGAGAACGCTGAGGTGTTTCTATTCCTCAACCACCTCCACATTTTCTCCAGTGAAGAAAAAATGGTTTTCATCATGCTGTTTTTCTTAAAAACTATAATCATCTAAAGATATCATGGTTGTTTCCCCACCGTGACACAAAGCGATCCACCAGCTCTCTGTACTCAGCTTCTTCACCGTCTCTCATAAAACCAACTACTGCAGAGACATCTGAGTATTTCTGCAGGTGACAGGATTGTGACTTGTATTGGAAATCTGAAGTGTACAGTATGAAAATCAAACATTAACAAATATTTCATTTCAGTCACGCAGAACTTGAATAAATAAATAAAATAAGTTTTAAAATTGTGATTTCATTTGTTAAGGAAAAACAAACTTGCCAAAGTAATCTGACCCAATGTAGATAAAGTAACTGCTTTTATTAGTAATTTATTTTGAATTTCATTCATACTTCCTTCTGTCACTTGCTGATGTATTCCTGGACAAGGTATTCAATGCTAAGTTGCCTTCTTATCCATATTGGTGCCCATAATGTTAAACACTTTGATTGATCGGCATGACTAGAAAAATATAGAGTCAGTCCATTTACCCAGGTCCACTGATTGCCAAATGTGAAGAATAAGGAAACTGCTAAAAGGAAGAACTATCTCACGCTGAAAAAGAAACACATAAAACCCCTATGTAAATAAATTCAGGAATAGATGAGAAACAAGGTTATCAAACAGACCTGAACATGTTGCCAAGACATCGGTAAGACTCTAGTGAACCACTGTGAGAGTCATTACCTGCAAAAGTAAAAAAAATATGTCACAGTGAAGAGCCTTCAGGAGTGGCAGACCGACCAAAACTTAACTTCAAGAACCCATTATCGGCTCACCCTGGAGGTCACAAAAGAAAATAAACCAGGTTCTAAAGCAATGCAGCACTCATGAAGAAAAAAGAAAAGTGTTAAAAATTGCACCCAGTGGCAAAATCCACTGCTGGAAACACAAAGGGTTGTGTCGCATTTGTTAAACAGCAAACGTTTAGGTAAATATGTGGACTAAGAAGAGAAAAGTGCAGCTTTTGTGGAAAACTGACATCACATTTCAGAAAAAGAACTCGATACAAACATTCAGACATGGTGGTGGTCGTGTCGTGGTCTGGGACTGCTTTGCTGTAATTGATGAAACTATAAATTCTGCTCTCTACCAGAAAATCCTGAAGCCAATTGCTCAACTAATCGGTTCATGACCTTTGCTCAGGTCAAGCCTACTTATGTTATGCAGCAGGGCAATGAACCCACAAGCCAAAGGCTAAAAAAACAAGCTAGCAAATTAAAATAAAGATAAAGGTTTTGTAGTGGCTCAAACAGGTGGGGTAGCTGTAGCTAGGACTGACTTATCATGTCTGACGGATGATCTAAAGATTTAGATACAGATGAACAAAGTTTTTAAATGATCCATTACAGGCTATTTTTATTGCTAAAAAGCCCACATTTTTTTTATACATGTATAGCATGAAACAGAACAATACATTTGAGTAAATAGAATATTTGAGTCAAAATAGATTAAAAATGTTAGAATTCAACTTTGTTCACTGTAGATTTTTTAAAATGCATTTTACTGTCTGTTATCGTTCATTCTACATTATTTCTACTCAGAATCATTAATTGAAAGCTGTCCAAATATAATACTATTGCTCCTGGGTTATTGGGTAAATTCTGACAGAGTTTTATCAGTGTGGAAACAAAACAATAAGCTGTAATTTTACTGTGGGGGGGTTTGTGTTTCTCGCTGCGTGCGCGCATATGACATCACGGATGGGACTGGCTCGCCCTGAGTGGGGTGGAGAGAGTTTTATCCAGACCACAGAGGCAGAAGGAGCGGGCAGTGGGAGAAAGAGAGGAGATTTAGTTTCATCCACACACAGACTAAACCTATAGGTCCACTTCCAGGAAAGGCGAGCCACGCCCCGGGGGCCAGGGGAGACCGTCCGCTCCCCCCAGGTGCCCTGACTCCTAAGATGAACGGAAGAATGGACAGTGAAAAAGAGTTTTAGTCGGGTACAGGTCGCTAAGATGAAGTTCGGGAAGAGCATATGCGTGCTTAATGTGGGGGGAACCCGGTACGCCTTCACTCGAGAGGTGATCAGGGATTTCCCACTCCGGCGCGTCAGCCGCTTACATGCCTGCGCGACCGAGAAAGAGGTCCTAGAATTATGCGACGACTACGACCGGGACCGGAACGAGTTCTTCTTCGACCGCCACGCGCAAGCTTTCGTGTTCATAATGCTGTACGTGCGCTCCGGCAAACTCCGGTTTGTCCCCGGAGTCTGCGAGCTATCCTTCTACACCGAGATGCTGTACTGGGGGCTGGAGACCGCGCACCTGGACTCCTGCTGCCAGAAGCGCCTGGACGAGAGGATGTCCGACATCGGGATGGACAGTCTCTCAGAGGGGGACATCATACTGTCCGGGGATGAGTGCCTGACTCCGGAGGAGACGGTGCAACAGATTGCGCTCACCGGACGCGCCAAATGGCTGGAGAGGATGCGCAAAACCTTCGAGGACCCTAATTCTTCCCTGGCGGCGCAGCTTCTGGCTTCGGTGTCAGTGATTTTCGTGATTATTTCTATGATCATGCTGTGCGCCAGCACGCTGCCGGACTGGGATACGGCTAAGAAGACTACAGTGGAAGAGCACAGGTAGGCGATGGTGTGCGACCAAACTGCAGTGCTTGAGGGGCTTCGCTCAGTGAAATACGGTCAGACATTGAGGCGCGATGAGATGGTGCTCTTAAGTCCTGTGCGTAAAAGTGAGACACTTCATGACTAAATCTTTCCAATTCAGTCAAATCCACCACACTGACTCTAACTATAGTTTGTCACCTATTGAGAAATATGTCAAGTTACTCTTTCTTTTGCTGTTTTGTGGTAAATTATTGTTTAATGAGATAAACAAATTCCCACTAACAGGCTTCCACACCATTCTCCTCAGAGTATTTTTCCATGTCTGCAGGTCCTTCATTTGGTTCTGTTAAGTAATGAAAACTAGTATTTTTCTCTCAATTTTAGGTCGATGTGAAGGGAAGATGGACCCATATGCTCAGATATCACTAATTTGAGAGCATTCAAATCTAAAAACAGAATTGGCCCTTTTTTGGATCCATTATTAGTAATGTAAACTTATAACAGCACATTTCTCTTTATTTTATAAAGTCAGGCTTAAGTACAAAATTACAAAAAAGTTTTTATAGTACTTTGTGTGACTCTTCTTTAATGACATTCAAACTGTCAGAAGTGATAATAAATGTCACCTTTCAGTACACAGTATGCACAGCAGATATATTGGAAACAAAACTCAGACCTGTTCATTGAAATGCAAATTTTCCAGTTGGAATTCCGACTTTAGGGGATTGTCCTATTTTTCAGACAGGAAACTTGAACATGCACCATTACTTTTCATTTAGTTACATCTAAACTCTGTATGTACAACATAGTTAGTATGTTGTGAAAATGCCAGGATGGAGGGTAGTAGAAATAGACCTGTCAGATGGATTTTAATGCCAAAAACAGAGCTTTTTTGGTGCAAAATAATTCTGTTGCTTATAATAAAAACTTAAGTTTCAGACTCATGTAAGAACTTTACATAGACTTTTGGTCTGAGACTTAACTATCTTATGTGATAATGACTTAAAAATAAGTTTGAACCCCTGATCCAGTTCATTTGGATATTTTTAGTCAAATTCTTTCTTCAGATGTATTTACTTGTATTATGTTTGTCTGCAGAGAAATATCCAATATCCAATTACAATATCATAGAGTTCAGGAAAATGTGCTTGTACAGAACAGCCTGTTCCATTGTAGTGATCAAAGAAATAAGAAATCACTCAGCACCCAGGAAGAGGAGCTGCATCTGGTGCCATTTTATGAGGGGCAGGCATGTTCAAAAACTAATCTGATGAAAATACTCTATTTGAATAGAAAATTATAGAAAAGAAATATCCTTTATTGTCCCAGAATGGTAAAATTAGCAGGTTTAAGGTAAATGGATGCATCCAGATTAACTCAAAACAAAAAAGTATAAAAACAGAAAAATAAGAATGGAAAACTGTACAGTAAGGGCAAATTTTACAGGATAAGAAAATGTATTATTTCCAGTTATAAGAAATAATCAAATGACATAATCAGGAATATAAAGCTGTATTTTGTGTACTGAATAAAAAGCTCAACAATGATCATTGTCATCATAACCTTTTGCTTCCTCTTCGTCATCTCACACATCATCCTGGGGTCACTGGAGTCAAACAGGTGAAGTTGCAACATATATGTATAAGGTAAAAGGTCAGCTGCCACAGGTCGTTTATTCATGTTAAATAAAAAAAAACATGCTTTAATTCTATGAAAAGAGCCTTATTTGATTCTCATACTATCAATATTTGACATAAATAAAGATTTTCATCTAGTAATATGCATTTCTAGCAAGCAAAATTCAATTTGTGCAGACAGGATAGCAGGGAGAGTAACAGAGGTTTTCTTTTAGTTTGAAAACAAAACACCTTCAGTTTTGTCATTATTGAGAATCAATTTGAGATGCAACAAATGTGACTGAATAATGTCAAAAGCAGCCTGTAGATTATCGCAAACTAAGGCAATGGAGTTTCCATGGCGGTAAACAACTGCGTCATCAGCATAGAGATGGACAGATATACCAGATGCATTATCCCTAAAGTTATTAATGTAAATTTAACTCCACTCTGCTAGAATCTGATAAAAATAAAAGACTCACTGTAGCATTAACTCATGCAATCTGTGCCTTCACACAAATCAATTAAAACCACAGACAGTTTGATTCTGTGTTAAAATAATCTAATGAAACAAAGACAACACCCTCATATATTTGTAAAGCCTTTATTAACAAATAATTCACATTCAGTGATCCAACATTGATCATATTTCTACTCTCATTGAATCTTGATGAAAACTCCCAAACTGTGTCAATTTATGACTAATTCAGTACAACTAATATTAAAAATAAAACACCATTCCCTTAACGGTTAGACTGAAAACAAACAGAAGTTTTAATCTCCAGATCAAATCATAATGGGCAGTTCAAAAACCTATTTTATACCTACCAGTAAAAAAACATTTACCATGCACTTAAGTCCTTACATATTAGTATATTTCTCATTATACTTATCAGTTTAATAAATTCTAATAAAAATACATTCAGAAAAATCCTCAAGTCTCATGTGTAATTAAATTGAATTACACATATTTTCTCTCAACTTTGTAATGCCTTAATTTGAGTTTTGCGAAATATGACAGATTATGTTCCCTAATGCAACCAAAATAACTCTTAAACATTCTACTGTTGTTTATTATAGTCATGAAATTTCCATGCATGAGTTGATAATGTCCAAGACTTAAATTAAAATGTGAAACAAAGCTTTAGCTACTGCTATCTATTTCCCTTTATTGATATATTTAAAATGCATAAATAAGAAGGTTTCCATTATTTGATGTGGTGGAAGAGGGATAGGGAAGTCTGATCTGTTCATCAAAATGGCGGCCTGTGAAGAACGATGAGGTTCCTGATATCTAGAATTTAGTCATTTTTGATCCAATGTTTAGTTAAACTTCCCAACCTCTGCCCTGACAGCATAAACTGAGCATTTGGGTTTAAGAAATAACCCAGCAGTTTTTAGTGTATTAGTTGGAAACATGGTAAATATATCCTGGTGCTTGGTAAACCGGCGCCTCTGAGGACATTATGCTCATTGACGAGTTTCAGACAACCCCATTAATCATTAGCATCCTCACATGGCTGTCACACAAGCCCCCTAAGAGAAAATCAATAATGGATCAATATTATCTACTAAACTTGAAGTGTTAATAACAGAGGGAGTTGTCTTGTGATGCATTTCTCTTACCTTTTCCATTTGTGGTCTCACAAGAGGGCAGTTTCTGACTGAGCAACTCATTTGGTCACAAAATGAAAACTTGCATTTCCATTTCTGCATTGTGTTTTTTTTTTGTTTTGTTTTGTTTTGTTTTTTGCTACAGCCTGTCTTCTGAAGGAAGTCCTGAGGAGTCCATTTTCTATATAAGGTTAGGTTTGGTTCTCTCAGGCTGGACATAGCTTTGAGTTTGGAGCTTTTCCAGGGGGTTAGGTAATCAACTAAAAGCGTAGCTCGTACTTGGGGCCAAAGGGATCCAGTTTCATGCCAGTAGATGATGCAGTTTTCTCAGCTGCTTCATAATTTGGTTTGATTCAATTGTGGTAATCGCTACCATGTTGGAACATGCGGTCTTTGCTTCCTTGAATCTCGTTTGTGTCAAATACCAGCGGGATGGCTTTCTAATTCAGCTTTATGGCCTTTGCTGTGTTAATTGGGGGATTCATTGTGTGGCTGATTTTGTCACAATCACTCTTTAAGGCTTTTTCTTCTTTCCCTGTGTGGAGTTTAATTCAGCCTGTTTTGTTTAGTTGTATGTCTAAATTGCATCAGATGTGCTTCTTATTTCCAATGATTTAAATCCTCTTGCTTGGCTTATTCCTGCCTCACACTGACAGATCAAATCAAGCAGTATCTCACATCAAGCATACTGTTATCTCTCTGGAGCTCATCTGCCATTTCCTGTTTATTCTTAAACTCTTTCTCTCTCCCATCTTCCTTCTTTAGGATAGTGGAGGCAGTGTGCATCGGCTGGTTTACAGCTGAGTGCATTGTGCGCTTTCTGTTGGCCAGAGACAAGTGCGACTTCATCCGCCATCCGCTGAACATCATCGACGCGATTGCTATTACCCCCTACTATGTCACCATGGCAATGGCCAGAGCTGGGATGCCGGGTGCCGGGCTCGGGGTCGCTGGAGTGATACTGCGCGTGCTGAGGATGATGAGAGTGTTCTGGCTCATGAAGCTGGCCAGACACTTCCTGGGCCTGCAGACTCTGGGGCTGACGCTCAGGCGCTGCTACAGGGAGATGGTCATGCTCATGGTGTTTGTCTTCGTGGCCATGGCGATATACAGCGCCCTGGCACAGCTGCTGGAGCACGGCTTGGACTTGGACTCGCAGAACCCGGACTACGCCAGCATCCCGGCTGCCGCCTGGTGGGTCATCATCTCCATGACTACAGTCGGGTACGGGGACGTGTATCCAGTGACGATTGGGGGACGAGTTCTCGGGGGAATGTGTGTTGTGAGCGGGATTGTTCTCCTGGCTCTGCCCATCACTTTCATCTACCACAGCTTTGTTCAGTGCTACCACGAACTGAAGCTCCGCTCCGCTAGATACTCACGAAACGAGTCTTCAGAGATGCTGCAGTGAACCAAATCAGACGCAAACACATCAAACCAGAAGATCTCCTTGTGAAATAACCAACTGTGTGAACTGCCCTGCCTCCTGGCTTTGGCACACTGCAAAAACACAAGGTCTTACCAAGTGTTTTTGTTTTGTTTCTAGTGCTAATATTTCAGAAGACAACTAACTTACAAGTAACGTTTCATTCAGATCTAGGAGCTTGTTTTAAGACAATAATTCTCTAATATTGATAAAAAAAAACAACTTACAAGTTCCATTGGCACATTACTGAATTTATAACATGAAAAAAATTGTCTTATTATGAGTGAGAAAATCTGTCAGTAGAACCAGTATTGTTTATTTACTTAAACCCAATCCCATATCTTAATGAAAGGTTACTTGTAAGTCGGTTTCGTCTGATTTCAAGTGTATAAATATATTTGCAGTAGAGGCTAGACAAAAAAAATACTTGGTAAGATGTTGTGTTTTTGCAGTGCAGCATTCAATATTGTTGCTCTACATCAGTGGTGTCCAAACTTTTTGCTCTCGGGGCCAAAACTGGCTAATTTAAACCACTCACAGGCCACAAAATCCATTAAATTAAAGATGTAAAATGTAGCTAATTGTGACTTTTTTACCTATACGTATTGTTTTGTTTTTAGGAAATCTGTAAATCATTAAAGATACAAAACATATACAGGGTTTCAGATTGTTGCCTTATTAACAGAAATTTTTCTTTTTTTTTGGATAATCAGTTCTTTTCTGTTTTGTTTGACAAATTTGAACCATTCTTGAGGAGTCATTTGAAGGGCCACAAGTGGCCCCTGGGCCACACTTTGGACACCCTTCCTCCACATAGTCCCGTCTCCAGCAGAACCGATTATAACTGACCAGCAAACGAGGTGAAGTATCTTACTTGCAGAGGACACCAGAGAGGTTCAGAGGACAAGTTTTCAAAATAAAAGTCAAAAGGTATCCCCTTTTCCTGATTTTGTTTTTTTCATTTAAATCTCTCAGATCATAAAAATAATTTTAATTTGAAAGATAACCTGAATGCAAAGAAAGTTTTATAACAGGGTGAGAGAACTTAGTTGTACCCCATAAACCTAATACTTAGTCCTTGGCAGCAACAACTCCATCACAGTAATTGACAATGAGTCTCTAATTTTGCTTTGACGGAATTTTGGATTATGAACTTCCTGTTTATGTTCAGTATCTCAGTCAGATTTAAGTCTAAACTTTGACTAGGCCACTACAAAGTGTTCATTTTCAGAGTATTTTAGCCATTGTGTCATTGCACAAAGTGGGATTGAGTTTGAGGCCAGGAACTGATGGCCTGAGTTTCCTTCAGGATTTCTGTCGCATCAATAAGAGCAGCCCCAGACCATCACACTGCCACCACCATGTTTGACTGCTAGTATGATATTCTTTTTCTTAAATTCTCTGTTAGTTTTACAGCAGGTGCATAAAGATGTACACTTTTCTAAAAGTATTTCTTTGAACATATCAATCCCCAGATTTTTTGGTTTATTTTTCTCAAATTTTTGGAGATCATGAAGAGGTTTTTTTGTTAGTTTTTGGCAAATTTGAGATGGAGCTTCTTTCTTTTTGTTGAATCATGGATTCTGACTAGCTGAAGCAAGTGGAAATCAATTTTTCACACCTGCCCAGGTTTCTTTTGATAGATTATTTCCCCCAATAATTTGTTTTTCTTATTTTAATCAGCTTATCTTAGTTAAAAAATAGTTTGAAGACATAAATTGTTGTTTTTCCAACTTATGTTTGTAAAGTTATATAGAACAAAAAAATTTACAGCAATTGTTTTGGTTTATTTAGCTTGTCATAGAGAACAAAAATGGGTGCTTATTTTTCAAAGTCATATTTTCACTATGCCATTCATGCATTCATAAGTATCATCCCAAACTAATTATTTAATTCAAAAGCTAAATGTTTAACTTGGCCCAAAATATTTAGGTCAAAGCAAAATAGTTCAGATTAGGAAATAAATATTTAGTTTGAAAATTAAATGTTTAGTCTGGAAAATAAATATTTAGATTTGAAAATAAACATTTATTTTGAAACTAAATATTTAGCTAACACAAATTAATATTTAATTTGGAGGTCAATGTTTAGCTTGTAAACTAAATTAATTAAATTAGTTTTCAAGCTAAACGTTTGGTTTATGAATTAAAATATTTAGTTAGGAACTAAGACATTTCTAAACATACGAATGACATGGTTAAAATATGATTGAAAAATTAACTCAATTTTTGTCTCTATGACATGCTAAATACATCATAATATTGCTGTTAATTTTTTACTGGGTACCTTACAAACTGCACCCCATTATAATCTTATAATCTGATAAACATTTCTGATGAAAGTATCTGAGGAATCCTGGTGTGAGTTATATCCTAAATTATATTTCCTGCCAAGTATGGCTGATGTAAAAAGTGGGAGTCAGAATGTTTTAAAGGCTGAAACCACGTCCTGAAGCAGCCCCAGTTTGACCAGTACTGACCTATAATCCTATGGTAGAGTCGCCATGTTCCTCCAACCTCACCTCCTGATGATTTCTGTCTTCTGCAGGTAAGCTACAGCCTACTAATACCTTCTTCAAAGAACTCGTGCTTCACCACCTGGAGCGTACCTTTAAAAGCACAGCGTGCAGATAAACACACACAGAGAATTATTTATTAGAGACACACAGGTAAAGCCAATCTCATTTTATCTTTGGTTGCTGTTTACACTGCGTCCCCATGGTTACAGATCAGGCAGAAATGGCTGCATCGGTGTGTGTATGCGTGTGTGTTTGTTTGTCTGGCTGTTTTTCAGAGCTCACTTTTTCAGAGATTTAAACCCAGATGGAGCAAGTTACACAAGAATGATGTGTGACCTAGATGCATTCTGTGAGGCTGGTGTGAAATAAGAAGAGAGGCGCGAACAAATGCGAGGGGTTACACAGAGGACTCAGAGTGCTAGATGAGCTTTAAGCCAAGAATAATGAAATATGGGCTTGGGTCAGGAGGGACCTCAAAGTGGCAGACAATAAAACAGACACAGATACAACAGGACAGATGGAGTCTGAGATGGAGGATGGAAAAAATACTGAAAAAAATAAAGAAAAAAAGACAAAGCGCAAGCACAAAGAATGAAAAGCTGCTTCTTTATTTGTGAGTGAATGGGAGGCATTTTGTGTTTCTCAGTCTCCAAGGCAACCTCATCTTCCAACATGCCAATCATTATGGTGGTTGATTTCTGTGCACACAAATAGACCGCATCCACGCAGACCTCCTGGATGGTGCACAACAGCTTTGTCCTGGGATTTTTGCGGAGAATCACAACACAAATCGAGATAAAATTGAGTGGAAAAAAAGGAATGTGTGTTTGAAAAAAAAAGAAGAAAAGAGCATCCAGGGCTGCCACAAATGATGGTTCTGACATTGACACATTGATAACTCACGCATGTTTGTGGCGTTCTTTGCCAAGATGATGCGATTTGTTGAACAGACACATGATCCAAACAAACAAGTCAACACCTCTCCCACACAACAGTCTTTCTCTACATCTCTTCTCCTTTTCCTCCCCCTTTTATTACACATCAACCTGACTTTTTGTTTTCTAATAAATCAAATGTTTAAGTCAATCTATGTGTTTCCAGCACTGTTTTAGAGGTCTGTATTAGTTTAGAGCGTGTTTGTCACATTAAATATTCTTGTTGTTCTTTGTGTGCTTTCAGTAGATGTCTTAAAATGAAATTGAATATTTCATTAGCTGAGTTCTGACATAAATCATGTAGCTTTTGTTTTCAGGAAATAACATTTTGATTGAAACCCTCAATCAGACATTTTTCATCGACACTCATGATAAATGTGATCAGTGTTTGAGCTTTTCTAATAAAACCTCTGATATGTCGAACCAAAGTGTCTGACTGCTTATTTCTAATTTTATCATAAGTTTAAACAAAAGTGCCCTTGCCTCTTAGGCTTTTTCCACATTTCATCACGTTACAACTAGGGATGCACGAGCCACTTTTTTCACTTCCGATACCAATATCGGGCTGCACTTTGGATGAGTTGATTTTATTAATTTTTTACCAATTTTGCCAAGTAATTTTATAGCAAAGCAGGGTCATAAAGTGACACAAAATGTTCAATGTTCATACACAAGAAGAAATAACAGGTATTTCATTTTAAATATCTGAACATTAGAGAAAGTTTTAGAGATTCATGTTTTCCATTCTGGTAGGAACAGTTCCCCACATTCTACATTTATTTTTTAATGACATGATTGAAAACAACTTCTTTATATAGAGCAAATTCACAACAAACGTCTCAAGGCATTTTAACAAATATTATTTTAATTTAAACACATACCTTCCAAATGATTGTAGTTATCAAACAGTACAGTAAGCTCAGTTAATTATTTAAATACAAGTATATTTTGTTTTTGCTAATTTGGTGTCTTCTGAAGGCAAACAAACTAGTTTTTAATCTAGGATTATCCAGGTATTGCAGATTGACTGCAAATCTGTGTGTTTTTACTTCAAAACTACATATTTTTAAAATAAGAGAAAAATGGAGCGAGACATTGGTAGGTTTCTTTCTACTTCATTCCACTACCTTGTGTTAATATACCATATAAATCTGAATAAAACTAACGTGTGATTGTAATATGAAAAGATTCACTGGATATTAATACATTCACAAGGCACTTTATATTTCAAGACTCCATAAGCTGGCTGCTCCAACCACATTCATCTTCATTAAATGAAGTGTCATATCTTATTACTGTCAGTCCATAGAGTCACGTGTCTCGATCACCAGGGGAGACGGATTTCTTTGGGTCGCTGGTGCTTCCTAATTTCAAAGTGATGATGTAACTGTAGGCTAAAAATAAGCTGCATTTCTGCTTCATGTAGGCACTGAATCTTAACATTCAGAATGATGAACACCTGAGCCAGCCAACGCTCTCCTCCGAGTCACATGTGCGGTGAAAGCTGCACCACTGCTGGTTTCACAAAAAACAGCAAAAAAAAAGGAATGCCCCCGGAGTTCAAACTCTTCAAAAACCTATTTCATGTTCATCAGTAAACTTTTTGAAAACTTGGTTTTTCTTCACTTCTCACTTTCATTAGGATACAATAAAAACAGATTCTGATGTTCAAGGAAAGTCTCCCTGTGGTGTTTTGTACAAAGTAGTTTCAGAGAAACTCCAGTGAAAGTGACGAAATAAAGCTTCATTTATTACGTTACAATAATCTCATACTGATCTTATATCTCCCTCACCGTCCTCTGAACTCTGTGGCAGCAAGATAACCTTAGATTTTCATCTGGTGTTTTTTTTTTGTCACAGCTCCAGCTGTCTTCAATATGTACTGTAAAAACATAAAGTTTTACCATGCATTGTGTAGTTTCTAGTGCAAATATCTTGGTACAGTATATGTTAATTAAGACTAAATTAACTTAAAAGTAAGTTGTATCAAGATATAGGAGCTTGTTTTACTTTAATCCATAGTTCCTTAATGTTTATGAAAAAATACTAGACCACTACAGATTATTTCATGTATAACAAGACATTTTTAACAACAATTAATTAAATAATAATTAATCAATTACTATTATTATTATTATTATTATTATTATTATTATTATTATTATTATTATTATTATTATTATTAAAGCAAGCTTCCACATCTTTCTGAAAAGTTACTTGTAAGTTAGTTTTATCCCAAGTGTACTAAGACATTTGAAAACTAAATCAAACGTATTTGGTAAGATTTTGTGTTTTTGAAGTGTGTTAACTTTCATTAAAAGTGTTGATGTGGGCATGTGTAGGTAGGCACACACAACTGTCTTATATCCGAATGCCACACTTTTTTGGTAATTCTCACTTAGAAGAGAGGCTAGGAAAATTTTAACTTTGTCTGAAGTTATATTTGCATCCCAGGGAGACAGAAAGCCAAGGATTTTAAATTAAATCCTAAGTTCCTAAGCAATCAGACTGAATATAATATTCATAGACTCCCATAACTGAAAAAGCACAAAATCTAAAGATAAAAAAATGCTTCATTTATATTTATTATTTGAGAATTGTGGGTGACTCTGTGATATCTTTGGAGGAGCTGCAGAGATTAACAGCTCAGGTGGGACAATGTTTTGATTAAAATCATGCATTTTCATCAACACCTATACATTTTTGGTATTAAAACAACATAGTTACAACCAATTTCTCTTTTAAAACCCTGCAGAAAACAATAGGGGTCACCCAATATTTAATAAGCATACTTAAAACAAATAGCCAGCATTATAGCAGTCCACACATTTCTTTGCAATATGTATAGTACAGCAATAATGATAAATTTTCTACTTAAGTAGACCTACTAAAAAATGGACTGTAAAAAGTATTTGTACAATACAACTATGTGTGACTTTATGTTAGTCTAACATAAAATCCCAATATTGTAGTTTGTGGCAAATTTGAAACATTTAAAAAAGCAGGAATTATTTTGGGGGGGTTGAATGTGTCTGTTTAAATCACTGTTAATATAACTAAGTACTGGTGAATATAAAAAAATATATAATGCTGTACTGCATTTCCATCTGAATAATTCAGAGACAGGATGTAAAATACAAATAGTTTAAGTCATTCATACATTTTTACCAAGATGCTAATATGGAGGATGTAACTTGAATGTTTGTGGCTGAAGAGATTAGATGCATTTTTTCTACTTTGAAAAATCATTCCTAAATACATCCTAAGGGGGAATTTCAAATTTCTTAGCATTAGCCATATGAACTAACTATCCTAAAAGTGAAAATATGAGTGCATTTTCAATTATGAGCAAAAACACACTATAAAATTATCGGAAAATTTAAATGCAACAGTAAACCTATGAGTCGTTTTCTTTTCAAATCTTACCTTAGAATTGAAATCGTACAAATCCAGACACACGTATTTCTTTCGACATTTGGCTCTTTCTGCTTTCCGTACTGAAGAGTAAGATTATGGCGCTTTTGATGTCACTTTGCAATATATATTTTTTCAACCTGGTATACATGTAAATTTTACTATTTCAATATTTTTATTTGATTTACACATTTAAATAAAACCTTCAAACTACACCACTATTATCGGCGTACCTTGTTTTCACCTTTTCCGTCTTCATTTTTAATCAGGCAGTGCTGGGGGCACCTCACAGCGTCTTCTTCCTGTGAAGTTTGGAGTCGGAAAGGTCCTTAACCGGTCGGTTTGTTGTGGAACCAGCACCTTGTTCTGTCCTTCAGCAGGAAAATGTACTATAAGTTCAGCGGTTTCACCCAGAAATTGACGGGTGCTGCTCCCACGGCGGCCTACAACCCTCAGGTGAGAGTTTGAAGCGGTGTGTCGGTCACAAACCGAGTCTTTAATGGCTCTGCTGACCTTGGCGTGGGTTTATTAGGTAACGGATCCTGCTGTTGCTAGCTAGCTTTTGAACTGACAACCAGAGTTGAAAAATATCAGTTTTTTTATTATTATATTCACAAATATGCATATTAAGGACACTTATTGGTGATGTTCACTTTGCTACGCTTAAACCCAACGAAAATGTATATTGCTTAAATTCAGCGTTATTTTACGTAAGGGTAATTTATTGTTTTCACCCGTTATTACACTTTATACCTTCTGAAGAGTTTGCTTTTTTTCCACAGTGCCGTGTGGAAAAAACCTCTTATGTCTTAAGTCTTTCAGCTTTGTCCTTAAAGGATATTTCAGTGTTTTAATCCGGGCTTTATTTGAAATTAATGCCATTTAAAACAGTCCAATAATACATACAAAGCTGAAGTTGGCTTCCAATTTTAGCTTCCGATTTAGAAAATTAAATTCTATTCAATTCAAAATTATTTTATTTATCCCAAAGAGAACTTAAATGTTGCAACTCGTATCATTCAAGTATCTTCTTCATCATGGATGGTGATTCTGTTGGTCGAAAGGATTTCTGGTAGCAGTCAGTCTTGCAGCTACGAGGAAGAGACCTCTGACTGAAGACAGTTACTGAATGACAGTCTCCTGGCTGTCATGACATGCTAACAGCTCAATTTCTGGGTAGCAGAGATTACATTTCACAGTAACATGTCCTGGATTACAACACGATAAATGCATGTCACTTGAAATCTCTCCACCACCAGATCTATAGAAGCACAGATAAAGAAGGCTACTTCTTCACTCCGTTCATTTTATGGCTAGAGAAACTTGCAAAATTGATTATAAATGAAAGTAACAAGAAGTAGAAAAGCTATATCGCTCACTTGAACTGAAAACACCCAGCTCCGACACTGATAACTCAAAAAGCCCTCAGATCAAAACTCTGATATGGTACCTCTTGCATAAAAGCCATGTTTAGTATGGGGGGAAACAAAAAAAAAACATTGGGAAGTTGTAGGCCTGTTCCTCCACGCTGTATTATAACTTTTCCACTGTCAAATCAGTGATGCCTGTGAAAAATATTTTTTGCAGTTTGAGAAAGCAAGTTTTTCTGCACCTTCTTGTTTGTAATCAATGTGGAGGATTTACTCAGAGTGGAACCACAGCCCTGTTTCATTACCTTCTGCCACAGGCAGACAATTGCAAAATAATTGACATTGATTGTCCTCCCTGTTTTTAAATGAGGAGCTCAAGCATTTGGAGGAGTTGTTAGTGTGTGTGCGCTTTCTTTGACTATTTTAGTTTTTTTCAGAATAATTCAAACTTTTCTAAACTGAATAAAAGAGCATATTTAATTTTTTGTTATTTTCTCTGGCAAGTATTTTAGTTTCTAGATTTTGTCCTCTCTTAGTGAGAGAAAATTTTACGTACTGTGTCTCATACAACAGTGTACACAGTGTGAGAGCCACTGGGCTGAAACCTGGTTAAAGCCGGTGCAGGCGTCATTCACACAGCACAGAGCTCAGTCTCCACCTGTAATGAAACAGCAGCAGATGGCCCGGATAATGTGATAAACATTGATTTAATATTTTTACAGCTCCTGGGTAAACCCACACTGGTAGATTTTCCATTTTATTACAGCCACAATTCATGTGAAACTGTGTGTTTGTGTGTGTTGTTTATAATTCTGTTCACCCAGTCAAAACACACTCACAGATCCAATTTGTTCCACAGGTTTAACAGTTCGCTGTCAAATGTTATGCTCTTGTATATACCGGCGTCTCTGCACTTTATTTTTTTTTTAGCTTTTTTTGTTTTTGCACAACTAATATAAAGAGAACTTCAACACAGACTACATCCTCTAAAACCACATTACAGCTGACAACTTTCAGCAGTTTTTATTAAGGATTAAGCTTTTGCAGGGCAACTGTGCCGGGCAACAATGTCCTATTGTAGATTAGAAACATTACGTTTATTTAGTTTTTCAGTAATGAAATTTTGCTGCAGTGCACTTGGCTTTTATGCCACCAAGTTTAACCTTAAAGCATCATTTGTGCTTTAAAACATCTAAAATATTATGTTGTAAAGTTGTATTTTATTGTTGTATTTGTAATGTATCAAACATTTCTGTTGTAAACGTCCCTTTTAGAGCTACTCATTGATGCTTATTCTTTTTCCTGAAATTTGTCCCCCCCAAAAAAATCCTACTTTTATTTGCAAAGATTTATTCTATTCTATTTATTAAAAGACATGTTTATCAATAGCGTCTTTTTACAAAATTGTCGGTTTATAATTATTGACTTTTTCCAACTTGGGGGTCAAAATTTTGTAGTTGATTACAATTAAATGCAGCATTATCAATCCAACTCAAGGTTCATCTTTAGTCACCATAGAAGTTACTGCACAATGACCAATATCTAATGTCCTTTTAAAATATGACAAATGTAGTAATATCTAAAATCGTTTTTGAACAAATCTGATTTATAAATTGTGTTGCATCTTAACTGGGTTAATATATACTGCTCAAAAAAATAAAGGGAACACTTAAACAACACAATATAACTCCAAGTAAATCAAACTTCTGTGAAATCATTGGTTAATANGTGATTTTGTTTTGTCAGCACATTCAACTTTGTACAGAACAAAGTATTCAATGAGAATATTTCATTCATTCAGATCTCGGATGTGTTATTTGAGTGTTCCCTTTATTTTTTTGAGCAGTGTATTTTATAACATGTAGTTCTTTATTTGTTCCTTTCTCAATCATATTTATGATTTGGAATCTTTTATGATACTTCTGCAAATAAAATAACATTTAACTAGGACTTTTTGACGTTTCAATGACAGAAGAGGGAAAAAATATGTTGATGTGAAAGTTTGCCCTTCTTGCTTTTTTATCTGTCCGGTTTTGATTTGCACCGCCTACGTATCTGCCTCCACACACTTTAACAAGGTACTGACTGACCATCCCAGAAACCTTTATGTAAATAAAATTATACTGACACCCAGGAGACCGCTGCTTTATTTACCAGCATTACTCAGCACACTGCAGAAAAATAGAAGGTCACTATAAAACGTACCGGGTCGGGTACGTTTTATAGTTTCAAAATGTTGCTACTAAAGGAAATATAACTATCCATAAAGGGAACGTGGTAAAATTAATGGAAAGATTAGTCTTTTCTGGGGATGATGCTCTTCATAACTCTTTTTGAATTAGCTAAACTTTGTATTTTACACAAATATTTGAAATCCTTTACAAGAAGTAGTCTCAGTTTAGCTCCATTTTTTTTATTGCTGATAAAAGTGTTTGTTGAAATCCAGTGAAACATTTAATGAGGCACCCAAATAATTCCTTTAAAAATAAAAATAAAAAGCTAAAACTATCGATCCTGGAATATTTTCTACAATCGTTTGATTTTTATGGAAAAATGTCCAAACTTTTCTTATTTTTAAACAAAATCGTTGACATAATTTATATCACCTCTACCAACTCTTAAAACACGAATATAATGGACTTTTTAAAATTTGATGTACCTTTTAAGATGAAACATTGGATTCATATTCGATAACCTTCTGTTTCCCTGGTAGTATAATGTGGCAGATTTCAAGTGCCCTGTTGCCAACGAATAAGTGTGACACATAAAATTTTAATGAAAATGGGATTTTTCTGCCAAGTAATGGTAGGATTTTTCAATTTAGCATTATACTGCTGCAGTGTAATTTATTTAAAAGTTTTTTCTGCACCAGGGTTGCCAACAACTGTTAAGGGTGTTGTAGATTTTACACTTAAACAGCCTAACCAATTTAAATCAAGTCGAAACACGACTCTCAATCAATAACACACTCACAGAGTCTGGGATATTACTCAACCTACAAAATGAATATTGACTCTTTTTGAGCTTAATTTAAAAAAGATTAATATGAAGAGACTTCTTATCAAGTCTTTATGGTAATTTAAATCAGCATTTTTGGCCAAGTCCTATAACTACAGTTCTTAAAGATCTGCTCACAACTTTGCGCCTGATAAACCTCACTTTTTGCTAAGAGAAAAAGTATTTACTCACCATTTTCTAGCACATAAATTAGACATTTTAAAGGTTTTTCAGTATGATGGCATGTAAGGAAAAGAGCCTTCTTGTTTTAAAGTGAAAGCCTCGTCTTTGAACTTAAAGCATTGGATCTATGAAACTGACTTGCGTTGAGCTGGAAGAAATTAAATTAGAAATTGTTCTCATAATAAATCCTTGACTTTGTTGCTGGAAGATGTTGGCTGATTGCCTCACATCCTCTTTTTCTGTAAAATGTCCTTTATTCATCTCCTTTTTTTAGTGCATTTTATTTGATTCAGTGCTTTTTGTGTTTATTAAGGTCTCTGTCAAGGTCTCATACCCACAGGCTTGGTTTGGGTGGGCGGGGAAGAAAAGCAGCTTACATAAGTGGAGAATGTTAAAAATGGAATTGGAAATGAAAATCTTGGTTATATTTTCCCATGAATGTAATCAAGGACTTTTGGAAAACAGAAACGAATTAAAGCCATCAAAAATGTTAATAAAAGGGTTAAAATCTTTTGTTTTGATTTAGGGGTTGAAGCAAAGCCTGCCTGCAGAGTCTCCCACCATGATCTTCACCACACCCACCAAGGTGGTCTCTGAAGCAGGGTCCACAGTGGAGTATTTGGGAGCAAACAAAGTTCCTGACCTCCAGAAATTTTTCCAGGTAATAAATATTTTTTTAAAATTTCATATGTAATGGGAAAAACGTATCGCTATCCAGATCATGATTTCTTTTTGTTCCTGATACAGAACAGAATCCTTTACAAAATGGTCAATTATCCCAATAATGACAGCCAATATAATTAAAATCAATGCAGTATGTCTGTGTGTATATAAAAAAAACTTGGTATCACATGTATTTCTGATGAAATATGTATTTGTACTGTTATTGCGTAGTACTTAACTCAAACAGTTATTGCGATGCGGTTGCCGATTATTTCGATGCTATTGCCTAGCAGTCTGACGCCATCGCCAACTATTATCGTGATGTTGTTGATGGTTATTTGGATGCTATTGACTTATATTCTGATACTGTTACCGATTATTTTGGTGAAGTTGCCAAATATTTCAACTATATTGCCAATTATTCCAAAGTTATTGCCAGTTATTTTGATCCTGTTGTTAAAATTGCAATATTATAATGAACCCACATTTTCTGACTTTTTTTCTTCATCACTAGCTCTCCAACACCCTTTTTACTTTAGCATTACAACCATTAAAAATATTGTACAATCTTTCTTAGATTGTGCAATCCTACAATCATTGCAAAAGGTGACAAACAATTGAATTGTTAAAAGAAAACTAAGGTTCGTGTCCTGTCATACAGTTTTGCTAGTTTAAAAAAATTAAAATCCTTCAAATTGTGCAGCTGACCAGTGAGCTGGGAGTGCAAAATGACAAAATCACAGATGGCAAACCAACAGCAGGATTGGGGAGTTGAGTTTACACAAGGACTTTAAGATAGATTAATTTAGGTTTGGAGATTTTACAGACCTTTTCATTTACTAAACAATGAGAACCGGTTCAAAGCTCTTCTATCATCGAGGTCAAACAGGAACGGTGCATTGTGTCCTAAAGTACAGTTTTCAAAGCACAGAGGAGATTTTAGGTAATGACTAATATTTATTTCACTCTCTACATGGTCTGAAAGGCCTTGAGCAACCTCCGCCACACAACCCACCATAGCTCACCACTTCAGAGGAAAACAAACACACCAGTCAAATGAAACATCGACTGTTGGAGCTTAAGGGGAAAATGTTATGCAAAATTCACATTTTGCACGTTTTGAACTCCAATTTGGGTGTCAACTGCTTGTAAAAACAATTTGAGCAGTTAAAAAGAAAACACCCAGGTGTTTTTTGGCAATAAGTTACTGTTTTGTTTTTTTTGGTGTCTGGAAAGTGAGCAGTTTCAAAAACCTCCTGATTTGAAAGTCACAAGTTGATGGGCACTGTGCTGTTACGTAGCAGCCCTGTTACTTAGCGAGGGGGCGTGGCCAGCAGCAGCTTATTTGGATTTAAAGTGACAAGAGTCCCCAAAACTGCTCACTCTGAAAGGAGATCAGACTAAAATCTCATTATCTAAGAATGAGTTTGTGCAAAAAATGTGATGAACATGTTTTGTGTAACCCATACATCTAGAATGGAAGCATAATGTTCAAGGAAGCCTAATAGGTCATGTTTAAAAGAAATGTTGTGATCTGAACTCTCAACAACAACTTTCTGTGTTTTGTCAACTAAATTCTCCTCCATTTCTCCTTCTTTTGTCCCAACCTTCAGAAATCGGATGGTATCCCAGTCCATCTAAAGCGCGGATATCCCGACCGACTACTGTACCGCACCACCATGGCTCTCACAGTCGGAGGCGTCGTCTACTGCCTGGTGGCTCTCTACATCGCAGCTCAGCCCAAAAAGAAGTGACAAACACAAACTCAGGATCTTGTGTTACACCACTGACTTGTTGCTGCTTCTGCAATCACTGGGTCTCACTTCACCAAACCCTCTTTGGCCCTTTTAAATGAGAAACCTCCCCTCTGTACTTTGGTTTTTGAAGGACAGGAAGAGCTTTACGACCCTCTGGCGTAATTGCTGTCACACTAACCAAAATTAAATGAATATCAATATTATTATTATTATGACTTTGTTTTTTGTTTTTCAAAATAATTCAGTTTTAAAGTTGGTATCAGTTACTACTCACACATATGAAAAAGAAATGGTTTAATAAATGTTTTTTTAGCCTCATCAATATCAGGACACAAAGCCAATAATGACCGTTATGTTTGTGTTCTTTGAGAAAGATGTCTAAGTTAATAAATCCTAGAAAGAAAATAGTTTAGTTCAGGTTTGTTTCATTTTGTTACCAAAGAAACGACCTCGCTGTACCGTGATGAAACACTCTACAGGGTCTGTCTGCCATCTCATCACCAGTTTATCAGTGAGCCTGATGGAGACACCGCCGTCTGGAACGTAGCTGCTGCTCATTTGGCTAACAAGTGCCCCCACACTTGGTAAATACAGTCACCATGTGTGGGGGGCGCTGGTCGGATTTAACATTCTCCTCACTATCATATTAGGTGATGCTTTTCCTCTCCTGCAGGCTCATTTCAAATAAATTTGAATGTCATCCATCCATCGTCTTTACCTGCTTGTCCCTGCAGAGTTGTGAGGGGTGGAATGGGTTTGATGCCTGTATTCCTTTACTGCAGAAACAAAAAAAAGTATTTTTGATGTGGTTTCTAGTGCAAATTTCTTGGTACGTTTGAAATAAGACAAAGCTAACATAAGTAACTTCCATCAAAAAATAGATTGCCCTTAATATTCATAAAAAACCACTAGTTCCACTGGCAAATTTTTTAAATTATAACGACATTTTCCCATATTATAACTGAAATAATCTGCCAGTGGAATGAGTACTTTTTCATAAATATTAAAGAATTGTCTAGTTTGTAGTGCAAATATCTTAGTGCAGTTGAATAAAGACAAAACTAACCTAGTACCAGTAATAGCTTGTTTTAAATCAATAATCTTTTAATATTGATGAAAAAGTACTAGTGCCACTGGCGGATTATTACACTTAAAACATGGGCAAATGTCTCAGTATAAGTGAAATAATCTGCTAGTGGAACTAGTACTTTTAAAAAATCTGTAATAAGGAATTATTGGCTTAAAATAAGCTCGTGTGTCTTGCCAGAAAGTTACTTGTAAGTTAGTTTTGTCTTATTTCAAATGCATTATGATTTGCACTAGAAACTATACCAAAACTATTAGATAAGATTTTGTTTTTGCAGTGAAGAGCTTGTATACAGAAGTTAACATTAAGATAAAACACATCGCATTCAAATTAAGCCGATAACTGTAACTTTCTGGAGAATCGGAAGCTCAGAACATCCAACATGTTGAGCAGCAGATCATCATAGCTTCGTCTTCCTGTCTGCCAGGAACAGAAGTGTGAGAGGGTGCAGTCTGCAGAAGCTCACCAAGCCGCCCAGCTGAACACTGGACACATTTAGCCCGGTCTGAGAAATCTGCATTTATATCGACAGGCCCAGATGGTCGGGTCAAATATTAATCCATCCATAACATGACTCCACAGACCCAATCTGCGTTGTGTCAACAGCCTGGGTAATGATGATGACTCAGTGTGCAACTGAGAACTCCAGGCTCCCTTTACGACAACAGTTTACCTTTTTCTATGGGCAGCTGCTGCCTGTAATAATGCTTTATGTTTGCGCAGCAGAAGTCACATACGGATTCCATAAAACATGCCTCTGATTTTGATTTCAAGAGACCGGTCCACTCCAGCTGAGTGCCTCTGGCATGAGATAAAACATTTACAGCATGCAACTGACAAGCCATTCATGTGGAAACTGAGCGAGGTCTTAAAGGTTCGTCTTGCTATCTTGTGAACCTCATGGAAACAGGAAGGAAGGTTTGTCTGAGAGAAAAAAGGATGTTAGAGTGATGTTTCTGTGTTTGTTTATCATACCAGTGACCATGAAAACGATAAAAGCAAAGTGAAACATCACTAATCTGGATTTTTTTTCAATAAACCTTCCTGACTCAAGTGTATATGAGATTTCTTTCTCCAGTGTGATGGAGAGATTCTTAACAGGTTCAAGACCCTGTTATCGTCCGCTAGCTGCAGTAAGCTGCAATATCTTCATGCCTTTAGTGCCTTTTATATCAACTGTGCTGTGATGATGGAGGATTTTATAATTCTCTGCTGCTGGAGTTCCTTTCATCTATTTTTTAGGCCTTTCAAAGGAAAGAAAATTGCTTTTTAGGGCTTGTTCAGAAGTAATACAATCCCAAATGCAGCTAACGCTGTGAGCCAATCTGGACAGAATCATTTCTATTCGTCCTCAAAGCAAATGTTTCATTTATACAGACCAGTCTGTAGAAAACAAGTGAGAATTTAGCCAAATATGTGACATATTGCAACAGTGAATGCCAGTTTGATCCAACTGTCCTGTTAGGACCCTTGATAAAGATAAAATGCATATTTTATTGCAGTGACATAATCTCACACTAACCATATTTATTCAGAAGAGAGAAAAACAGTTTTAGCAATAACTTGCACTGGAATTATTGCAACCCAGGTTGACTCTGGAGGAGCGACAGAGTTTCACAGCTCAGACGGGTGAGTTTGATGACTGCAGAACTATTACTACAGTTTTTTTATGTAAGAGTAGCAAGAAGAGTCACTGGACTTTTACCAAACAGGCAGTTGTAATTTTATTTAGTCAGATGAGTCCAAAATTTAACCTGAAATTGAACACAACATCCACATGGTTGCACATGATGGTGGCAGCAGTTCTGTAGAAGGAAAAAAAAATTACTTGGGATTCCCCAAGGCTCCATCCTGGGTCCCTTCTCATTCAACATCTACATGTTTCTGCTATCTCAGATTAAAATACATAATAAGATTATAGATATTATACGCAACTCTTCAAAACAAGATAGACAAGATAACTTTTTATTCAAGAACACTCTAAAAACACAAAATCTTGCGAAGTTTAATCTACTTTTGGGTCCAAATATCTTAGTACACTTGGAATAAGTCAAAACTAACTTACAAGTAACTTTTCAGCAAGTAGTGTTAGCTTGTTTTAAGTCAATAATTCCTTGATATTGATAAAAAAAAGTGCTAGTTCCACTAACAGATTCTTTCACTTATAACATTGGAAAATGTCTTGTTCCAAGTGAAAAAATCTGTGAGTGGAACTAATACTTCTTAAAAATCCATATTAAGGAATTATTGATTTAAAACAAGCTCCTATATTTTGCTGAAAAGCTACTTGTAAGTTAGTTTTAATTTATTTCAAGTGTACTAAGATATTTGGACTAGAAACTAGAATCTTACTTATTAAGATTTTGTGTTTTTGCAGCGTAAGGCAGATCTGTGCTGATCTTTGAAAGCCTGAAAATGGTTGGATAAAAATAATTGCTCACCTAAACTTGAACATTTCTACAACGAGCAATGATTAAAGAGTTTGAAATAGTTGCTACAATGTGTGCCAAAAAAATTAGAAGCTTTTAATTTTCTTTTTTCATTAAACAACAAGTATGTTTTCTTTTTTTAATGGAAAACTCCGTTATGAGCTCCTTCTGTTGCAACAAGCCTTTGCGTCATTGCGGGCAGCTTGAATATCCTGCAGCAACAATGGATCCATGGGACGATCTTGCAACACGTCTACAACACAGCGCTCCGGTTGTTAGTTGGAGCACATGACGAGGTGTGTGAACGCAGGAAAAGTGGGGTAAAGGAGGGTAAAATTCCAGGAAGCAGGTGGGATGTGAGGAAAAGTGGAGGGCTGGGGTGAGAAGACGGCTGTCAAAGGGAGGATGGGTGCAAGTTATCAGGAGAAAATTAAAAATAAATCCCATTTCAGTGTCCCATCAGTGAGATGTTTTTATTATGAGCCATGTAATGCTGCTGGGTCTTTAATGTGTTAACAAAATGTCATATTTGAACCAAGAAAAAAGTATGGAAACAGAATATTTTAGCTATTAAGGAAAGTAAAGGTGCAAAAATATTAAATCTTACCAAGTTTTTTTTTTCTATAGTACAAGAAAGGAGCTTATTTTAAGTCAATAATTCCTAAATATAGATAAAAATGTATTTGTTACACTGGCAAATTATTTCACTTGTAACAAAATGTTTTTTCATGTTATAAGTGGATTAATCTGCCAGTATAATCCATATCCAATAGTTGGCTTAATCTGAATGTGATGTGTTTTATTTTAATGTTATTACGTTCTATGTAAAAGCACTTCACTGCAAAAAACAAAATCTACCAAATATTTTGGTCTAGTGTCTAGTGCGAATACCTTAGTAAATTTGAAATAAGTCAAAACTTACTTACAAGTAACTTCTTAGCAAGATATAGGAGCTTATTTTAAGGCAATAATTCCTTAATATTGATTTTTTTTATTTTTTTAAAAAGTACTAATTACACTGTCAGATTATTTCACTGGTACTGAGACATTTCCCCTTGTCATAAGTTAGAAACATCTAAACCAGATAGTTGGTAAGGCACGTCAGAGCAACACTTTCATAATAGTGGAGTATGTTAGTTTAGCTCGAAATGCCCCTTTATCTTGAATCTGTATTGATTGTCCTTTCTTGCTGGCAAAAAACATTTTAAATCAAGCAGCCAGGAAGCAGTCATTTTTTATTTAGTGTCAGGTTTCTGATCTCCAGATAAAGATAAATCCAACTCTTTTACTGTGTTGTAGATTTACTCTGTTTCCCTGAGATATACTGAGAAAAACTCTTTCATTGCTTTGACCTTCCTCAGCAGCGAGAGCTGGCAGTTTGTTCCTGTGCCGACCATTTGGACCTTAATATTTTTGCTGTAACTCGTCGCCCGCTGCAGCTGAATGTGACTCCTAAGAAAGCTGAGACTCAACATTAAACATGAAGTTTGTCAGACCAAAGTGCTTGGAGATTCTCAAACAGATTATGAGTTCATTTGTGTTGTCATCAATTAATATTGCTATTATTAAAAAGACATTGTATGGAGCTCTGGTAGTGCCAAAAGAAATTAGAATATGTAGCTTGTTGGCTTAAAATAAATCTGTAAAATGTGCCTAAATGTGTAGTAATTTTTTTTTTCCTTTATGATATTGGATTTAATTAAAGTATTTTGTTTCAATACAACTGAAAAAAATTGAAACAATTGTTATTGTTTTATTAGAACTGGATAAAAAAAATTGTGAGCATTTCCCAAAAATATCAAAAACAAACAATTTAGATATGTGAAAATAAGTTTAGTACATTTTGTAAGAAAAACATAAGAAACCCCTTGTTTTGTAGCTGGTGCTAAACTGTGCCAAAGACAAAACAGCAAGTATTGATTCAGTAAATCCTCCATTTTAATTTTCTTTAGTTTACTTCAACTGCATCAATCTTTACACAGGTAATGCCCACAGGTGGATATATGATTTCCAAATGTATGTAGCATTATTTTGGATATTTCTAAAAGACTTATGTACCTTATAATGGACGGAAAAAATCCAAATTATTTTATGTTGCATCCTCTTTTTCTCTGAAACTATAGCAGCTGCTGTTATACTTACACAAATAGAGTTTGACATTGCTGAGAAAACCTAAGTTAGATTTGGGTATGTTATTCTAAACACATACTTCAGAAAACCCTCGAGTTCCTGTGTGTGTATAGGGGCAGATGAGTGAATATTTTTGGAAATAGACGGAATGTAGTAGCTGGTTTATAAACAGAATCTGTGACAGATGTTAGTTCTGATTCTCTCCTCTGCAGAAGACATGAATGCACCAACTGCCTTGCAGAAAAGAGGAAAGGGGAAGGGAGTGACAAATCGCAACCCATCACAAAGCCCTCGCCACAATGGCACAGCCTGAGAACAAATAATGAATAAATAAAGTTCTGAGATTGAAAGAGGAGAGCAATTTGTGAAGCAGCAGCTTTTTTTTCCTCTGTGTGTTTGAGCAGCTCTGGAAGACTAAACAACCAGGAGTTGAGCTGGGTGCACAAACAATCGCAGCCGGTTTTCTGAAAACAAAGAACAACGATTACATGCAAGAATCTGACAAATATCGTCTGGTGTGAAGACTGTGACTCATCTTTGCTCCCCCTAAAAATATACATTCATGCAGCAGCTCGGCAGGTGGTGAGGATCAGGGTGAGATCTGGCTCAGGACACAGTGAAATCAGCTCAGTATCAACAAAAGTCACACTTTTCCTCTCCAGCGGTGATGACGTACCAGAGCAGAGGTGGAAAACACGAAGAAAGGCAGGAAAAAAATGTAATTAGTAGCATGAATTTCACAACACATAAGGAAGAGGCTGAAGGTGTTGATTGGTGTTGCAAGCATATGTAGGCTCTTAAAAATGCCTTTTTTCCTGTGGGTTAGTTTTCCAGTCTTATAAGAGTTCAAGCAGAGGGCAAATAGTTTCCCCCCTCGCTCTGCACTGACATTACCCAACAATCTCAATAAAAACCGGGTAATGGATTGCAACAATAATGCACTTTATTTTTCCCCCTTCTTTAGAGACAATCATTTACGTTCCCTCTTCACTGTCTGCAAGCAGTATCCTTCATTTGCTTTACAACCCGAGACTGGGGCACAGAAAATTTAATCCCCTTCCTGGCTGACGACTTTGAGGGAGAGTAAGATTTGGAAAGGAGGAAAATTAATGACCCCCGCCCCAAAATGAAAGTGAATCAATGCGGCACAGCCCCAGGGATGGGGAAAGGTGGAATGAGAATGTGAGTCGGGGAAATGCTGAGATGGAGTTTGACGGAGTTTCATGGATATTTAAACAGGAAGCCTATTCATCAGTCATCAGCTTCAGGTGCGGCGCGGCATTGCTGGGTTTTAAGAGCCCGGTCGCTTCAAGGAATGTTTATGCTTTGTTTCAGACTTTTTCCCATACAACAGTTGCTCTCATGCAGTGCTGACCACATTAAGCGTAACAAGTCTTAGCGTAAATAACAATGTACAGTATAGGTATTGATATATCACTACAGTTGAATAATCAGCAGAGTTGTGTAGTAGCTAGTTAGATTTACTCAGTTACATATACTTGAGCAACTTTTTGAAAAAAATATTTTTATTAGTATCTTTACTATGCTGTACTTTTTACTTTTACTTGAGCAATCTTATTATGAAGTATTGAAACTCGAGTACAATTCATGGATACTCTACTGACGGTGAGTAATTTCACTAAATGAAGAATAAACTTGTTTTAACCAACACACCAGCAGTTTTTGTTAAAGTTTGATAAGTTTCATATTGAAATAAATTAATTAGGAAAAATAAATTCTTTTGCCTTATTTTGTAATTTTATTTATATAAATTGTTCTCATTTTGGTCTCTAAAATACCAATGTTTTGACATAACTTTATATTTTGGTTAGTCTGATGATGAAATTTTTAAATTTTAAGTGATTGATGTTTAACCCTAACCCTTTTTGCCAAATGCTTTTGTTTCTTTTTACTTGAGTAATTTCTTGAATGGCGACTTTTTACTATTACTTGAGTAAAAATATGCTGAAGTAGTGCTACTCTTACTTGAGTTAAATCTTTAGGTACTCTATCTATCCACTGCCGATTGTTTACTTGCATATTATTTGCATCTTTAGGATGTATAGTCTTAGAATGAGTAACCAGATGTTGAGCCACCCAAGATTAAAGAGATAATTGTTTCTCCACTAAATAAATTTCTTCAAATTAAAGATCAGCTTTCTAAAAATTTTCCCAATTTACTAGAGGTGCCAATAATAAATACAGCTAGCACTGTGAATGAGAATCCAAGAGGTGATCCAACAGCACCACCTGCAGTCAGACTCAGATTTTGTGGCGACATTAAACACTGTTGTTTACAGACTATTATGAAGATATCAGTCACATACTCATTTATCCTGTTTAAATAGTATTTTAGGTCAGGCAAAACAAAAAAAAAAAATAGCTAATTTTAGTGAAGTTATACCAAGGTGAAAATGTGAAAAGGTTGAGGTAAAATCACCACTTTCAAGTTGTTATAATTTAAATAATCATTTCCCGGTATGCTTGGATACAGCACTCTGAGAACTGTTTTTTAGTTATTATTTTTTATGGCTTTCCCTTCTTGTGGAAGCAACTCCATGCAACACTACACTGATGCAAAAGTAACTTAAACCACACAATGAGCACATATTCTGACACTTTTAATTAGGGTGACGTTTCTCTATTAAAAACTATTTAAATGATGCTATGTAATCATTTACAAACCATCATCAAACATCAAAATTAACTGATTTAAACACTGAAATATATCACCCTGAATGTAACGGATCTATGAGTTAAGAGATTTTGAACTTTACTACTGACATATATGCATTTTTTTTTATTTCTGAAAGTTTCACCAACGCAAACATAAGACTTTTAAAGACCTATTTAAGATAATTATGGAGGGAAGTTAAGAGCTATTTCTCCACGAAAACATGTCATTCAGCCAACAGGCAATACATTTGTACTTACCCATACTAGGCGCAACAAAACTAGTTAGCTAGCTAGCTACCGTTATTAGCTAGTAACGGTAGCTAGCTAGCTAACTAGTTTTATTGCTAAAACTAGTTAGCAATAAAACTAGCAAGTAGTTTTATTTACTAGTTTTAGTAAACTAAAACTAGTTTAGTTTACTAAACTAGTTTACTAAACTACCGTTAGCTAGCTACCGCTAGCTAGCTAACGGTAGCTAGCTAGCTAACTAGTTTTATTGCGTCTACCCATACTAGACGCAACAAAACTTGCGTCTAATATGGGTAGACGCAAGTAGCTAGCTAGCTACCATTACTAGCTAGCTAGTAACGGTAAGCTAGCAGCTAGTTAGCAGTAGCTTCAAACAAGCTACTGCTAACTAGCAGAAAAGTTGCCCTACAGAAAAGTACCGCGAAGAAAGAAATTACAGAATATACAAGATTAAAAACCTGTGATTAATACATTTGATGCCAACTTCATTTCTTTTTTTTAATTTAGACATTTCAAGGACTTTAATTTTAGATTTGTAAGATTAAGGCTTTTTAAGAATTTACGGACACCCTGATTATATACTGCTATTTATCAAGATATGGCTGAAGATATCAGTAAATATATAATAAAAAATAATGAATGCCATAAAACAACACGAGTGATTGTACATGATTAGGTAACAAAATATAAGAACTTTAATTCTGAGCAGCAAAATTGTCAAATCAAAAATAAGTCAGTGCACAGTAGTCGAGTAATTCTTTATTCATGTCAAAATTCCTCAAAATAATGTGTTGTTACAAAATCATTAACAGGCTGCCAATAAATAACCGGTAGAAAGTGAACAAACACCAAACAGACACATTCGCATCAACCCAGGCAGATATCCACAGGTCTCTCAATCACTTGCATTTGTATGTGAGCTGTTTGCGATGGTAGTGGATCCACGCGGGAGCAACAACAAGTCCAGTCAGGTAGCCGATCATAGCGCCCAGACTGCAGGAAACAGGCCAAACCTGGAAAAAGGGAAGGCAGGAAACTGTTGACAATCAGGTATAGCTGTAAAACCCCATGATGTTCCTCTGAGATGCATGCCGAAACGAGAGTACATCTCATGAGAACCGTGAAGTTATTTTTCCCTTTTGTGCTTAATAACAGGTGCAGTATGGTTGATTTCTTTGTATTTAAAAAATAAAAACATATTAAAAGGAAACCATGATAGTAGACATGGTAAAAAAACAAGGGTGAAAGTATAAAAATGTGATGTTTTTTAAACAACATATTAGAAATCAGACCAGTGAGAACCTTCTACATGTTATTTCATTAACTAAACACAACTTAAGTTATATAATTATACTACATATTTCTCTGCTACTGGTAATTATTATTTAACAAGATTATTTACAGAGTTGTACTAAAGTATCCACAACCTTTAAATGTTATTATGGGACGGCGGAGTCCCTGCTCGAAATTCCGTGAAAGAGGTGTACGGAGCCTCGTGCCAGAAGAAAAACAGCGAGTGATTGAGGGTCATTGCGTGTAACGGAAACCCAGTGGGTTTCTGCACGGTGGATTCTGCGGAGTTGGATCGGCGCGTGGCTGGGTTTGTTTGGTCCCTGTCGGAGTAGGTGTTGGATTGGCTCTTTTCGGAGAGCGGCTGAGTAGTTTTAACTTTTGAAAAGGTTGAAGCTGTTCGGACTGTTGTTGTAGTGGCTCTGTGGGGGGTTGGATTGGCGCCGGTTCTGGTGGGGGCCGAGTGGACTCGGCGTGGTGTTGACTCTGCAGGATCTGGAGTTGGTGTTGATTTGGCTTTTCTCTGAGTTATTTCAGCAGGCAGCTGAGTAGTTTTGACATTTGAAAGGGTTGAAGCTGCTCGGGCTGTTGTTGAGATGGCTCTGAGGGGGGTTGAATTGACGCCGGTTCTGGTGGGGGCAGGGTGGACTCGGTGTGGTGTTGGTTTGACTCTGTGGTATTTACTGTGTAGACACTAACAGGTACCATAGAATTGCACAAAAATCCGTGAGGGACGGCGGAGTCCCTGCTCGAAATCCTGTGAAAGAGGTGTACGGAGCTTCGTGCCGGAAGCCTGTTACAGGCTGTTTACATCGTTTTAAACCGTGTGATTGTGAGCATGAGTGGGAATAAAAATAGCAATAGGTATTTTGTTCCATATAACACACTAGGAGTGTAACCGGTAATCCTTTTCTTGACTAATGTCGTGTTTTTTATTGTTTTTATATATATATATATATATATATATATATACTGTATATATACAGTATATATATACTGTATATATATGCTGCATTGTGTTTCTGTTTTTGATATGATGTAAAGCACTTTGAAATGCCTTGCTGCTGAAATGTGCTATACAAATAAAATTTGATGATTGATTATGTTATTTATTATCGTTTTTCTCTGTTTCATTATATTTTTCTGTCTTCTGCTGTATGATATTCTGTTGTATGATGTTTTAATGTCTTTTGAACAGTTGTTAAAAATGAGAATTTGTTCTAAATAAATGTACCTGCTTAAATAAAAACTAAATAAAAAGAGATTAAGTCAAATCACTAAGATTTTATGTAATGGAGCAACACGAAGTAGTACAAGTGGAAGAAAAATAGCTCAAGCTCAATCATGCTGATTAAAAAAATCCTTTTTTTTAATTGTGTAAAGTATTAACTGTATTTAATTGCATACTTTGACTAGACCAGCCTAACACAAATTACACATTTACAATGTTAAGTCAACCCCTTTTTAAGAGAAGATGATTTCTCCCTGTTCACTCTTTTTCTAAATATTTTTCTGCATCTTATGGATCTAAAGTATTTTATGTTGGCTATGAAAAGTGCGAGCACCTAGAAGACTCAATTTGTACTGAGGGTAAACATTAATAAAATATGAAAAGTTACCAGGAAGAATGTGAATTGTACACAGTTTGTATTAAATTGTATTTTTTTCTGTGTAAGGTCCTGACCTGCCATGGTCTGTCCCAGTCCAGCGGTATTGGGAAGGCTCCCAGCCAGGCTCCAATCAGGGTAAAGGCCACTGTGATCTGCAAACAAGTGTCCCAAACAGACATAGCTCTGAAGAGGGACACAGAGCAAATGAAAAATAGTGTTATTGGGTTAATAAAAGAGAGTCCGGGATGAGGAAAAAACAGGTTTGAGAGCCCACCCATGTCGACTGAACACTCGGATCCAGGCCTGGACGTTGGGGCCGAGAACACAGAGACACCTCAGTGTGGTCAGTGAGGTCAGCAGCACAGCGAGTGAAAATGTCTCCAAAGCAGATCTGGAAAAATTAAACCAATCAGATGCACAGTGTGGCAGTTAACACACAATGTGTAACAATGTAATACAACAAAAACATTGGGAAATAACTGCATCGATTTCTTCATGGTACATTGGTTTGTGTTCCCCATTTCCAACAGCAGTTACTCACTCAAGCAGTGGGGCTCCGTAGAGGATGACGACCGTGTGGAAGAACAGGCAAGACAGGAAGAAGTAAAGACATGAACGAAACAACCTGGACAGCTGAGGAAAGAAAGGAGAAAACGTCAGATAAAAAAAATACATTGAAAAAAAAAAAACTAAGCAGCTTTTTGTCACCGCAGTGAAGTTAGTTTCAAGTTGGATATTCGATATTCGAGCTCCGGGGAGTAAGCGGCGTTTAGCTCAAGGTTG
>CAEFZX010022358.1:0-12654 GCA_903066825.1 Alfaro cultratus | reverse complement strand
ACACACACACACACACACACACACACACACACACACACACACACACACACACACACACACACACACACACACAATGGACACTGGCATTGTTCCAACATTGCTGTTGTAAAATTAATGTCTTTTCGATTTAAAAATGTTATACAAATCATCACAAATGTTCTACAATTTTATCTAAAAATGCTTAAAAAAGAGGAAAAAATAAAATATTTCAAACATGAAATAATACTTATGTGAAATAAAACACAACAGAAAGTATCATGAAATATCAGAAAGTATCATTATTTTGAATCAAAATGACAAAAATAGCATAAAAACACATTTATTTAAACAAAGGTCCAAAAAGACCGACTCATGGATATAGTCAATATGTCATGCATCAGAGGGTTGAAAAAAAATGATATCTAAGTAGTAATTCCCAAAGCTCCTTCAGTGCTACTATCGAGGTCTTGGCAGCCTCCCTGACCGCTTCTATCTTGTATTTTTAATAAAGTAATGTCCAGTGTTAGTCATGCCATGGTTAGATATTTTTAGTGTGCCAATGTGTGTACACTTTTTCTGGCTGATACCTTCGTAGAACGACTGACTTCTGATCCTGCGTAACCTCTCTACAAACTCTAAAAACATTTCCAAATCAAGCAAGAAATGGTTCACAAGGAACAAAGTTTTGCAGAAAACCCGTGCTGTGAGTGAAAAAGGACAAATTCTCAGAAAGGACTCAGGATCCTGCTTGACCTAAAGAGATCAGTGTAAATCTGGTGATTTTTTTGAAAAGCAACAAAATCTGTTCTTAAACCTGTGGGATAAATGTGCTTAGGTTACAGATTCAGATGTCTTTTTATTTTATTTTATGCATGAAATTTTACAACTGCAAAAAAAGAGTCTATTTTAAAGTAAGGGTTATGCGTGTGCTGGATACTGTATGTCTTGGAAGATCAATTTAATTTCTAAAATAAAAAAACAAACGTATTATAAAGTTGCATTTTTCTAGTTTTTTTCTCTGAGAATGTGCTATTGCAATAAAGCTGAATTAATTTTAAGATTATTTTTACACTTCTTTATCAGGTCTGCCAAAAGAAAACAAAAAGACTGAAGCGTACTGGAATGGAAATAACTTCAAAACATGATCTCACACACACGCACGCCGTTCTATAACAACAGCAGTGTTGAATCCCTCAGGAACCATTGTGGCATCGAGTCAATGGACCTAATATGGAGTGCTTCCTCTCTTGGGGCACATACATATGACATTGGCTCAGGTTTTGCTGCTATCACTCACACAGACTGTCAGATGCTTAGTGGCATTCTGTTGATCCAATTAATTAGCTTCTAATAAGACATGGAGAGCAAAGGGATTTGCTACTACTAAGTAGTCACAGAATCAAAGCCCTCTTCAAATTAAGCCAATGTTTTATCACAAACTGACCATTAAAGAGATATATTCCTTCTGAATCATCATGTACACTAAGTAATTTCTCCCAAGAAGACTCAGACCTTAAGCAAAATCTCCTAAACAACGATTTGCTAACTTTTAATGTCTTGGTTTACCTTCTAAATGAGATCTATTTGCAATTTGCAGCAACTTTGTCAGTGTCACACTCTATTCTGAGATGGTTAATCAAGTGGCGCTGAACGGAGGTGACATCCTATCCTGCATGAAGCAGATGTTGTAAATCTACTGCAGCTCACTCAGACAGGTGCCCTCCAGCTGGTTCGTCTCTGTTGCGTTGTGTTTCCTTTTTGAGCAACACTCAGTCCAGCTGTTAAGTTCTCCTCATTATAAGGTTGTACAACAAAGCCTGATTAATGACCAAAAGAGGACTCTCTGTAGAATACCATGTTTGTAGCCTAAATGTGCTTTGAATATTTTTGATAAAGTTTAGAAAAGATTTTGTCCCCTAGATGTGACTTTCAGATACAACTTTACCATTTAAGACAATAAAATGCAAGATATTTCAGAAATAAAGAATCTAGATAAAAATTAGCCACTTGAAAATTAGCATTAAAATTCAGCATCCATGGAATAATAAACTGAAACCAGACATGCACCCAAGTAAAATAACTAATCCATTTCGATATGAGCCACTTGTAAGCATACTCTATTACTTGCTAACAAAAAAGTCAGTCAGAAAATCTCTTGGTAGCAACTGAGAGTATTTAGAATGGAAATATGGTGAAGCAACTTCTGCAGTTGAAATGTGATGTAGTTCAAACCTAAAATCAGAATGCTCAATGGTTGGTGGTGACAGAGAGGCTGGTTCAAGTATTTCAGACATTGAGGATCTATAACTTACCAAAAATGTATGTAATTAATTACTAAACTGGCTTTTCACAAAGTCATAATCTGTTAAATCATATGTGATTACATAAACCTGTTCAGGGACTGTGGGTGGAAATTAACATTTTTTGCTATAACCTATAACATCTCTCCTTTAAAAATTAATGAAATCTTGTACATTGGCTCTGCATAAATAAATAAACAGCATAATCAGTGGGAATTTCACATATTGTAATCTCTGGTTTACAGCAAAAGAAAAAGAAAGAAAATATCCACCGTGCAGCAGTTGTGTGGAAAAGCCCTTATTATAATTAAGTTTTATATCATGTGCAAACAACCATCACCAGTCTTTTTTCTTTTTTTTCACCTTTGTGGTAAAAAAAGAAAAAATCATAAACTGCTTCCTTTGAAGAGATCCTTCCAGACACGCCACACCAAAATTATTCATAAATCAATTTTTGTATACAAGCTGCTAGCTGCCATAACTCAGCTGATACATACTTCAAAATGAGAACTGTGATAAAATATCCAATTTGCAGTAATTCACTTGCCTGACAATGTAAATAAAAAAATAAATGTTAATTAAATACATTGCACTGCAATTATTTGAATTGCGTTAATTGCGGATGTATCAAACAGTTCAGTTTGTGAGTTCCTCCTGCCTGCCTGGCTGCCAGCCAGAAAAATAAAATCAGCATCCGTCATGTAAAAGCAATGCTATCATAGCTCTTTTATGGCCTGTGAGACATGCTTTTTTGCAATTCATGCATATGGATATACTCCACCACAACACTAATAAAAATGAATAGGAATGCATTTTCCTTCTGTTTCACTCACTGGAAAACAAAAAAGGGGACAGAAGATACAAGAACATTATATTTCCCAGCTAAGAGAGAAGCCACTGTTAATCAAAGTCAAATTCAAATTTGTCTTAAAGTATTACAAAATTAGAGCAAAATATGACTTCAGCACAACTACTGTTTTTGGTCCAAGTTACCACAAAGACACTCCACCAAAGAATATTTCACATAAAAAAAAAGTCTTATTAAATCAACTAAATAGAGCAAATATAATAACTGAGTCAGTGCATTTCCAAAACCAGAACTCCCGTGGGATGTTATCAGTTTATAAAATGTGGCTCAAAGAGGAAAAGTGACCCACAGACATTGTCTTGGGGAGAAAAGACTCACTGATGCACAAAGGGGGCAAAGCCTGGCCTGTGTGTTCCGATCCACTGGATGAACTGCTGAAGCTTAAATTGCTGAACAGGTTAATGCTGGTTCTGATAGAAAGGTGGTGTCAGAATACACACTGAATCTCAATTTGTTGTTTCTCCAGCCCAGTCAGGCTGACCCTGAATCTAAAATGAGTATGTTATAATCACGACTAGACCAAAAGTATTGGAAGAAGGTTTCCTGGATTAATAAACTGTATATTACATGAATGGCCAGGTGTGTGATTGTGTGTGTGTGTGTATCATTTAGCTGGGCAACACTTTACACAAGGCTGGACTATTGGAGAAAGGCAAAAGCAGTCTGGCAACATTCGGATAGGAAACCTTGGGCGGTGCCATTCATAGATGTTTCTTTAACACATCCCACTTATAAAAGCTTTGTATTTGTTGCAAACACATTTTGATGGAAACAGTGTTTTCTGATGGCCTCTATCCAATTAGATATAAAATATGAGAGCAACTAATGTATAGTTTTTACCTCCTGTCTGAAACAGTTAAAATCATCAGGCTATGATTGGTTTGTTGGCCAATTTGAATGATTCGAACATAAAAGTCAGCAGTACCTGAATTTAAAATGATAGCATCAAATCGATGCTTCTTGGTAGAGCGGAAAATGAAGTTTCTTCCTCATAAGGAAGAGTCTCTTCCCTTCCACTGATGCTACATGATTGCACAGGAGGAATTGCTGCAAAATCAATGGCTCAATAGAATCACAAAAATGTGCTGTTTTGCATAGTAAACTAGGCTCAGTTGTTTTCTAAACTGAATCAAAATAGAATGCATGTAAATTAATTTATATCTGTCTTTATGGTTGCACATCTGATATATTTCTGAATATAGATTACATATTTCTAAAATTACATTTCTTTTGAACTGGTGCTGCATAAATACACTCAACTGAGAAATACAGAGAGAGATCTAAATCGCTTGCCAAAAAGCACAATTGGGTAAAGCAAGTTCTACATTTCCATGGAATGTTGCAATATGAAATATTTATTCTCAGTGTGTATGCCTGAAGTTTCACAGTTTTATTATACTAAATCTCCACTATCTCACCCTGCATAACAACTAGGAGTCCGAGGACATCAGCATGATCAGCATTAAAAGGAAATCATGCAAACAAAACAGAATGTGCTTTTTCAAAGATGCATGCACAAACCACAGAATGTTCAGTCTTTCCTACCCAAACAGAACATTTCACCAGGAGCCCGACTGCTCTTCCAATTTTAACCACAGTAGCTGTTCTGGCCAAAACCTTTGTCAGTGGTTGTTGTTGCATGACCCAGCCTTGATCCAACAAACTGCTGGCTTTGTTCAAAACCAGTCAAGGTTTTCAATTTTTAATTACAGGAAAATCAATGTGACTGAAGATCTCACTACAACACAATAGACAATGTTAGAATATGTGGTATGCTACTTTTCTGCTTTGGTGAACCTCATGCAGATCCTCAGAAGTGAATTTTTCAAAACTTGAACAAAACAATTCATGTATCTTCAATGCTTTACAGATTCTAATTTTATGCACATACTGTGTATCTAGGCTACCTGTTCTGTGATCAATTAAATTTGGTAACAGTAGTTTATAGCTGAGCTAAACCCAAAACTAAATGTTTTGCAGGTATTCATTTACATTTACTTTTTTGTCTTATTACATCCAAAATTTACAGTGACTTTTATGTGAATTTTATGTAGCAGAGAAACACAAAGTAGTGCCTAATTGTTATGTGCAAACATAACAAAAATGTGCCATGCAAAAAAAGTCAGGTCTCTTTACTCTGATATCTCCTAAATAAAAAATATTACAGTATAAAACATGTGAGCTGATCTGTTATCAGAATAGGTAAAGCTTGGAAAAATGAATGGATAGTTGTGAGCATCAAAGTCTTGTCACAAATTTTCAATTTGAATTAGGTCTTGACTTTAGATAAGCCATTCTCACCATTCAACATCTGCATGCTAAGGCCACCATCCTTTTGGAAAGTGTACCTTATTCTGAGTCAAAGTCTTTTGCAGCTTGGAACAGGTTTTCCAGCTTCTACAGAGGTCAAAACTGCCCTTTTGGCTTTTCTTTGATGAATGTTCTCCTTTCCTGCCAGAATATCCGTTGCAGTGGAAGGCCATGCATTGGTAGGTTTGTAGTTGTGCTGGAACCTTTTCTCTTCAAAGGTTATAAATGCTTTTGTAAGTGACTGAAATTTACTCTGTTGTTAATCAACTCCCCAGTGCCTCTTACAGCAGGGTAACATTTCTGTCCCTTTATTTAATAGAAATGTAGAGGCTAATTTTTGACTCCTGAAAGAAAGAAAGGGTTACAAAAGGTTACAGAAGGCTTCTCTTAAAGGCTGTTAAATAACATTTGCATGAACAATAATGTGTGAATCTCTAATATTCACTGCTGTGAGGAAAATAAGCTCCTAAAACTTTCCACTGAGCCGTGCTTTTGTAACTTTATTGCCTGGTTTTACAATCCCATAAGGGTTATAAATGCATTTAGTAGATACCGAAAAACAAAGTCTTTAATTTGAAGTCTAGTCTCTGTCAGTCTGTTAAATGTAAATGGAACCTCAGCATTTAAATCACCCTCAGTTCTCTATATTTAAAGTAAATCTTCTGGTAATTTCTAAACTCCTTTATAATTAGCTGTAAAATATTACCTTAGACTTTTTCGTTTTGGGCTGGAAAACTAGAAGACAGACTGGAAAACTATTAAAGTGCTAATACAAAGCCTTTAAAACATGATTGTGTATGTGCTCATTTTTCAGAAACAGTTCATATGAATAAGGTTTATTTGTCCTACTAAATGAAAATATTGGTTAGAGCAGATTTAAGTAACATTTAAAATCCTAATAAGCTATGCTTTGTCCATCAGTTACCTTTCATTTTCTTATACTACAACATATTTGATCACATGAATCTCAAAAATAAAAACACTTTCACTGATTAGTGAGCAATGATTTAACTGACACTTTATTACAATAATGGATTAGGGCAGAAAACCCATTTATTTTTACTACCATGCATCACTCCCAGTCAATAGCATGTCTATGGCTTTCACACACACACACACACACACACACACACACACACACACACACACACACACACGAACGCACACAAACAGTCTGTGTGTTTCATACTGAAAACGTGCAGCAGCTTCTGACTTCCAAAATTTATCTGCTTAAAGTTATATTTTAACATCATATGCAGACAAGGAAGTGAGAAACTGAAAAATGTCACCATTAAAGGTCAGAGACATCAGACTGATTGATATCAGCTGAATCTCAATGTGCAGATTCTAAAATTTCAATAATTAAAGAGAAAGGTAGAAAAACATGAGGTTCTGCAGAAAAACTGTAGCAGCCAGACTCTTTGACAAGACTTTTTTTTCCCCCAATGTGTCTTACAGAGGATTTGAATTTGAGTTTTACCTTCTGTGTATAATGTAATATTTACACTTTGCAGTCAATCGCTTAAAAACCTTTACCAAAGCAGTTGTTAGAACTTCTTAATTAAACTGCAGTTCCAAGTATTCTTGCAGAAATACATTCTATACCTTTTTCACTCTCTTTTTAGTAAAAAGGTCCGGGAGACAAGCTGACAAAGGCCATCAAGCTTCACCATGGGGTTTACACTCACAGCACATTTGGACACACCAATTAGCCTGGCATGCAGCTGTTTGGATGGTGGGAGACCAGTAGTTCTTGGAGAAATCCCACACAGGTAGACAAAGTAACATGCATAGCACACAGAAAGCACCTCAGCCATCATAAAGTCAATTTTTCAGTCACCTCACTCCCCTGTGTAGACTTTACTTATCCACAACATGTTAAGATTGCTTTTTATTTCTGCACTTATTTGATATTACTCATCATCATATATATATATATATTTTTTTATTTATTTATTTATTTATTTTATTTTTTTTATTTTTATAGACTCGCTGTTTAATGGCGAATAAGCCAGGTGTTTCCACAAATAAGAAGAACAATGCAGTTTTTGTCTTGGAATATATCTGGATACAAGGACCTAATAAAGTAAGAGCAGAAATGCATAATGTGAGGTCCAGGTGCAAACATGGCCTGTAAACTGCGATAATTAAAGTAGGAAAATCATCTCGGAATAATTTATGCAACACAGAACAAAGACACAAAGATGAGGAGCAGCGGAAAAATTAACCAATCATGTAAGAGGACAAATTGGCAAAAAGGAGAAAAACAACTGGGAAAAAAATCAATGACAGGTGGTAAAAAACAAATATCTAAAACCAGGAGGGAAGCAACTAACTTAGAAAGCAAGACTTGATGCTATAAAACAGCAAAAGAGTTACAAAACAAAAGAGGAAGTCAAGCTAATAGAAATACATACTATTCAAACCCTACAAAGCAAACCAGAAACCATTATTTCTTGCATTGGTTCATAAGTTCAGCTAATTTCAATCACATAATCACTGAAATATGCCTTCAAGAAGGGAGCTGTGGCACTTATGTTTCATAAGGTCAAAAAGGAATCTTTAGAAATACCATTTACCATTAACACAAGTGTGGTAAATAATGGCAGCAATGATTTATACAATGCTGAAAGAAACAAAACACATTTAAGTCTTATGTAAGATGCTGCATAATCACCTATTATGCACAGATTTAAATGAAGTGCATTTCTGAAATTCAAATGTTTACATATTCACCAAAACTTGGTTTGAAGGCTGAAAATGCAAAAGCAGAACTCAGTTTTTTTCCCCACACACAGCTTGGGCATGTATTGGGTTGTGTGTGTGAAACAAAATGCATATTTTAGATTTTGTAACAAATCCCCATGCAAGAGTTAGTTTATAATGAAGTACAATACCAAACAATGAATATATGTGTTTATTAAGGGGGGAAAAAAAAGTTGAATCCAGCAACACCAACAATGAACTAAATCAGCAGCATGGCTGAAGCAGAATGCAGTGACAAAGCCTTTTGTTGCAAAAACATGGGGTTAAAAATAGTAAATCTCATATCCTTAACAAACACTGAAAGCACACTAAAAAGCTCTGACAGTATTTAATAAAAAATAAATAAATCTTAACAGTAAAAGGACTAATGATCAATATAAATACTGTTGGCAACTCCTAGAAGATATTCCCTGGTTTTTGTGCCACTTAAATATATTCACTTTGCTTTTAGTTTAGATTATTGTGGAGTATTAATGCAATCAGCTTTGTGCTACGAATAGGTCTTGCATTGTGATGTAAAACAGGATCTGACTCTGGTGAAAGTTCTATTAAGTTAACGTTGCACAAAAATGCTTTATCAACCATAAAAAATGAGGTACTCTGAACAGTTGAACTCGATTTCAAACAATTACTAGCTTCAGTGTGAATCTGTCAAAGTGAGTCCCAGTGTAAATTTATCATGCAGATAAGATCAAAGACTGGGCAGTCTGCTAGTTATCTTAGATAATTTGCTATTATATCCTACAACATTGGATGCAGCATTGATTCAGTTTGACACTACTGCTTATTTAAATGGACAGATTAACCCTTTAATGTCTTCTTGAGGACACACAAACCTGGTCTGAGCATCATGAGCGCTAAAGTTTCCAGTTCCAACCACATCACACCAGGATGAAAACAACCTTAACAAAGCAAATAGAGGCTCAAAGTGATGGAAATAAGGCACAATTACAGATGATTCTCACTCCTTTCTGCAGCCAATTAAGAGATTAACCTCTATAATCAGTGATGTCAGACCACTTTTTTCAGTAACGAGTGATTTAACGCGTAGCTATTTCAAATCCAGTAGTCAGATTACAGTTACTTATGGAAATCACTGTGTGTTACTATCTTCTTTTGTTATTTAATTGTATTTTCTCTAAGCGTCTTGTCGAGTGACCGACGTCTTTATGCGACAGTGTCAGCAGCGACAGAAATGTAAACAATGGAGGGAGATGCGCATTTTGTTGATGGAAAAACAAGAACTATTTTGAGTTTCTGTCGCCAAGTTCGATTATTATAAGCAGCTTTGGGCTTTGTTCTTTTTGTTGTTTTTTTAAAGTCGCTTGCAAATTTAATGAGCCTCTTTGGGCTTCTTTTTTGAACGTGAAGTTTCTTATATGGGCTTGGAAATAAGCAGAGACTCATAATAAATCCCAGAATTTGTCCGTCATTAAGGAAGTTTTAGTCAGACTCTCCCTGTCCATCATTTCCCGGATGATCCGTCCCGCTGTGTCTTTGTTAATGTCAAGATAATATATTAGCCACGAATGAACGAGTCCGTAAAGTTGTGCAACTAAACGTCATTATAATTATTAATATTAATAATATTAATAATTATAATATTAATATTATAATATTATAATTTGTGCTGCACAGATTTGTGCAGCACAAATCTGTGCAGCAGCCATCTGAGTTGTGGAGCCGCAGGATGAGCTCTGTGCGAAAACGCAGGGCCGTAACGCACAACTTGGAGGCTGGGGGGAATGGTGGGAGCTTTAAAATCCTTCTTAGAGTTTTCCAGACAACAGTGGACCACACAAAAACACACACAACTTACTAACGTTTATTTTGTACTGTTGTAACCATTAAATAATCTCCCCTTCAGTTCAACCTTTTAAGTAGAGACACATTGTTGATGTTACCATTATAAAATAACTTGCAATTAAGTATTGGCAAAGATCAATGTAATTTTCACAGGTGGCGGAGCGTTTTTAGCAGCTGCTGAAAGCAACTAAAACAGTTACTTTTAATGTAACTTAGTTACTTTCCAAATCAAGTAGTCAGTAATTAACTAAGTTACCTTTTCAAGGAGTAGTCAGTAATCCGATTAAAGTTACGTTTTCAAAGTAACTATGCCATCACTGTCTATAATAAAGAAGTGCAGTTTGAATACAGGCTTAATGGATAAAACTGGCATAGCAGCAAATTATTTTATTTGATAGCTACACTGAAATACAAATACGTATATAATCTAAACATAGAGAATGATCTCATAAGGTGTCCTACATGTTTGTAATCGACCTATATTAGTTATGAAATTTTCATGATTAGTTGACAGTATAACAACAGTTACTGAAAAACTGAAAGGAAAATTGTTTAAACATATTTTGATTCAATGCCTACTGATGTGAAACTAATAACATAACATTTTAATGTTATCTTATATAATTTCTTTATTGATCTTTGATTGTAAGACAAAAGCTTACTATAAATGTGCCAATTATTTGGCCAGAGATTGGGATGGGATGGGAATGCATTTTTTCTGGCATCACTTTAAAGAACTTTAATTAAACAATGAGAATAGTATCATTAAAAATTAGAATGATAATATATCAAAACTGGACAATTTTAAAACTCTTGTATAACCTCAGGCTGTCTATTCCTAATTTTAAGATAAATTGCAACAATCCTTGTAATTTTTTTTTTGGTTGATTTTTTTTGGGTGGTCCTTCAGCAGCATTGTTGGCACAAGTGAACACACAGAAATCTTTGACTTTGTGCTCTCCTGAAAATACCAGCGTTTAATGGACACTTTTTACAACAGAGGTCTTGATGTTTGCCTTCAGAGTTGGATCTGGAAAATTGTGGTCATTCTGTTGTGGCCTGCAGGTAACTGAAGTAGTTAAAAGAGTGGGGGTAATGTGTGATTTTATTTCATCTGTCCAGACAAAATATAGCTTGCAGAGGAACTGCGCAGAAAGGTGCAAAAACAAGTTTGGTAATCCAGACAGGTTATACAAACTGACCATTAAATGTGTAGTCATGGTAACTGATCCCAGTAAACGGCTAAATAAGCAGGATCATCATATCTACTGTGATTCAACAAAAATCTGCATGTTTAAAAACAAATACATCAATATGCCTTCCAAAGCTGTTCATAACCTTTGAATTTTTTTTACATTTTTGTACGGCTAGATGCTTTAACAAAGTTCAAGTGTTGCCACAGTTTCTCAATTGAACTTTAGTGTGGATTTTGACCGACCTATAAATATGTTAGAATCTAAATTATTATGTTTTGGGATGGATCAATCTGATAGAGAAATTATCACCCTAAGTTTAGGGTGAAGGCTAAGAGCCCCACCAACCACCAATGAAAAAAAAATGCAAAAAGCTGGTAAATAATTACAAATAGGATTTAAATACTGAAATGGTAATTAAAAAAAGTGTTATTTTTTGTTATCATTTCTGATATAGTTGTCAAATTTCCAATCAGAACAAAACTAGCTGGCTAAATGAAAATATTTTAAAATCTAAATCAGCCAAGTATATGAATAATTTTGGAATTAATTGTAAAGTAAACCTCTCGTGACTTTCTTTCAACAATCATTTTCATCTTTCCATGTTCCTATGAAGATTAAATCTGTGGGAAAAAGGACAAACTGATGTGATAAGCTGTGGATAACTCAGCTCTTCCACAGGTCAGTTCAGATGGATCCCCATGTCTCGGCAGGTTTAAAATTGTGTCATACTCTTTTCATTTTCAGATGATGGATTGAACGGTCTTCTGGGAGATATTGAAAGTTTGGGAAAGTCCTTTGAAACTGTTTTCTCTGTCTTCCTCTGTTTTGTTTGAGATGTCCAAACAAAGCTTTGAGGCATTCACAGGACATAAAAGAAATTATACATAGGTGGATTCTTTTAAAACCTTCTGGTTAGTTGCACTGACATTTATTAAAAGGTATCTGAGTAAAGGGTGTGAACACAAAGGCAGGTCCCATTTAATAATCTAAAAATGTGAATAAAGACTGGGAAAAATCTAGTGAAAGTGGTTCTCTGAAAAAGTTAACAGGTGAGGATACGTTTTTAAGGCACAGTATCTAAGCACATCACCAGAGATCATCTTTTTCACACTATTTGACAACAATTAAAGCATGCAAAAAAGTTTTTAATTTGACTTCAGCTCACAGAGAGCAGCTGATCCAAGTAGTAAAGTCTTCCATTCAGCATTTCTTGGAATATCCTTTCATTTATTTAATGAATGACTTCCACAAACAAAAAGCATTAATAATTAATAACAAAGATGCATTAATGCATTTTCCAGCCTTTGTTAAGAAGGAAAGCTGGAGCCAGGTAAAAAGAGAGAAGAAGCCATCACAGTGGTCAGGCGGCTAAAACTTTATATTTCCAAACAGCTGAAAATATGAACCAGCTGCATGTTTCTCTCCACCC
>CAEFZX010022357.1:0-17855 GCA_903066825.1 Alfaro cultratus | reverse complement strand
CGGGCCGGTTTTTTTTTTGTGGTATTGGGTGGTGCCAGTGGTCCCCGAAATCAATGGCCCCCCCCCCCCCCCCCCCCTTTGGACATCTTCGACCCATTTTCACCCTCGTGTAGATTCAATGTTTCTAAATTTGGAACAGCTCAGGTCACTCGTCAAATATGACAGCGCTGTCGCTTCTGTTCACGGCGGCTCGGCTGTGCGTCTGGGCTAATTGTTCCCCAGATGTGAGCATCGGCAGCCATCTAATCACACTGCATTGTGATGCCTATGTCGGAGTCCAGGTTAATCTGAAGTGAGTGTGGATTTCAAGAGAAATCAAAAACGTCCTGATTGGCTGACAGCCCCTGTTAGCTGTGTGATTTCCGAGTGAATACGCCATCTCCAATGGACCTGGACCTCCTACTGATGAGTGCTCAGTGGAGAGCCGTTTGAAAGACACTCCTCAGATATCTTAGACACACAAACACACACGCATGCACAACAGACTCACACACTATCAGAGACAGAGTCCATTCGCATAACTGTCAGTGATGGACAAGTAGATGCAGGGAGTTTTTGAAGTGACAGAATGGTCCAGGTTTCCTCTGCAAGAACCCTTCTGATAGCTTTTGCATCTTCGTTGGCTTAACTTAGATGTTTACTGGGAAGTAACAATAATTCTATTGTTGGTGTCTTTGTTCAGTGTTTTCCTAGCATGTTTGCTTGGGAAAATTAATACATCTAATGGCTGCGATAATTAGGAAGGCAATGTTTTCTCTCAACAAGCTCCCTGCCAAACAGCCGAAAAAGAAAATAATAAGCAATTCCCCCTCCGTGTGCATGCATGCACACATGAAAGTCATTTAGCTGCGCTTAACTGTCGAAAAACAATTAGGGCAAAAGCATAACAACATCTGCATGCATGCACGACTCCTGTAAAGCGTTTTCCGTATTCTCCTCCTTCTCCTCTTCCTCCTCGCCAAGAGAACAAGTATTGGCAATCCTCAAATGCAAGGTACACTTCATGAATTTTGCATCACACCAGATCATTACCATAACGACACTATCAAAGATATTAGGAGCCTTCAACGCTGTTTTCTCTTACGCAGGGATCTCTCTTAGATCTCTTGTCACGAGGGGTGGGTATCATCCACCATCATCTAGCAAATATAGCAAGCACAAGCCCCCCTCTCCTAATGAGCACGTATGCATGTCTGAGTGTACAGTATGTAAATCCTCAAGGTGAGTTTTTGGTGAGCCGGGGGGTGGAGGGAGGGTGTTTGTAGGTTGATGCTGTCTCTGGGTGTGAGGATGTGTGTGATAAATCCAAGTAAAAAGGAAAAACACAGCTTTGTCTCCGGCTGTGTTTAGTCTGATTCTCTTTTTTTATTATTTTTGTGAAACCAGCCGTTGCTTTGCGTGACATTAGAACGTTTGTTTTTGTTTCCTTCTTTTAGTCATTTGGAGAAAGTCATGTTATCGCAGCTGTTTGGAGTAAAAATCCTTGCCATTAAATGAGATGTAATTTAATCGCCCGTGTGTGTTTGCATGTGGGCGTGTACAATGTGTGTGATGCCTGAGTTAGGTGCACAAAATTAGGTTTATTGTAATAAGTGGGAGATTTGACAGATGTTCAATACAAGGAGGAGTAATTAGCATTCTCATCTAATGGCATCATCTCTTGCTTTTGTCTCTCCTCTTTCTGTCACCCACCCAACCTACCCACCACCACGTCCCCTCCTCCACTTAGACTCGTCCTCTGAAGCTGTGAAACGAGACTGTTTTCTGTGTTGTCCATCTCCTTCTCCCGAACTGACTGTAATTATCTTCTGCCTGGGAAAGGATCAGTGTGAAGAACAAAGTGCTTGCAAAACACCCTCATCACCATTGGACTGGTTTACACAAAAAATATGCACCGCATGAGCACACACACATCCACACATACACAGATTATCATCATCATCATCATCATCAAACACACAGGCATGTTTCCGAAGACACATGAACACATGAGCCAAACTTCCCCCCCCCCCTTGGTTGCCTTGTTAAGCTGTGAAACTGATTTGCTTATTAATTCAGAGAAGACTGTCCGTTTTCTGACAATTTCATACTAAAAAAAAACCAAAAACTTATTTACACAGGGTTGCATGCAGTAACATGTTGTTGTGCCATTATTAACAAGCCATGCACATCCAGCGTTGCACGTAGACACCACACGCATGCACAGCAGCCAGCTATCTAACAATCACTCAGTGCATCGTTGGGTTTCTTCTTTCTATCTGCTGGCAGCAAATTGGATGGTTCCCCCCATACATACATGCAGTATTTTCATATGCTGATGGCCACATTACCGTTACAGGCATCCTGCTGAAGTGATTTGTGGTGCTCATTTGAAAGTGATAGGACGCAGGCAGCCACTGAACTCCTACTCGGCGGTGGCTGGAATCAGGCTGTCTTTATTGCTTTACAGCCAGGCGCGGTAACCTGGGCACATTGATAATGGGCTGTTGTGCTAATAGGCAGATAACACATCCAATCTGTCACCAACTTCCCCAGAAAGCATGTGTGTTGTTGTTTTTCTTCTTCTTTGCTTTTAAGTAACACATATAGGCACACAAATGTACCTGATTTTTTTTTGTTGTTGTTGTTTTTTGTAAGGAGCCATCCTTACAAACGAACAATGAATCTATTAGGCTGCGGCAAGTCTGTTTTAACTATCTGTAACAAGCGTTCTGAAGCGAGAACACACAGTTGTTAGTGACAAATGATGTAGAATATATAGTCATAAGTACTATGAACAAAGTTGCTCATTATTCACCGGGAGCTCGTTTTTCCTTTTCAAACTGTCAGCTGGTTGTTATACAATGTGATTACGCCCTACCCCACATCGCTTATTCTCCCTGTCCCGCTCTCCTCCATGATTACCACACCGCCTCGAGCTAGTGAATTTGTATTGGGGCCGCCTATTATTTTTCCTTCCATGTGATAGTAATTATTTACAAATTTGTGAACATTCACGTGAAGTACAGGGTGGTATTCGTAAAAGCGCAGTGGTGGGGGTGTAAGAAGGCAAGGTCCTGATTTTGAATATAAAATTAGCGCAATTAGATGAAAACACAGCCACAGGTTGTTGAAAAGGAAAGCGGGGGGAAGCCAGCCCGAGAGACACACTTAACCCAATCCGATTAATATTACAGATTGTCATGATGACTACCTTTGTTTTCTGTTTGCGAGAGGTTTGGGCTCACAGAGTTGGGACGTGAATGTGATTATACCACGGGAAGCAAACGGGGTACAAAAGTGAGCGTTGCATTCGGCGCTGCTGTGTTCAATAACCGGCAGAGAGCGAACCGGATTCTTGCCCATTATATTTCTTAATTTGGCAAATCTTTGTGCAAATTACTCAGGCCGCTCTGGTTTGGGTGGAAGCGCCAGATTACAGAGGGAAAATGTAATTGCAGGAGATGTGGGGCCACTTGCTTGGGAGGCAGCAGAGAGGCTGATTGCACAGGAAGCCGCATTATTCACCGTGTGCATGGGGATCTGCCGTAATGCGGCACAAATGCAGGTTTGCACGGAAACTGAACGGGGAGACCTGCCTAGAGTGCTGAACGTTTGCACATCCTAACAGATTTAAAGCTAGGGGATAAATATTACGTTTAACTTGTATCATTAGGATTATCACTGCAATTAATGTAATACACACCAAAATACAGCTCTGTGCTGTACTATGGCACCCAGCAGTTTAGCTCATGGCCTGAAGCATGCCACAAGGCGTAAACAAACATGCATTGGAAGCTAGCTCAGTCACTGTGTCTGAAAAACACACAGAGCAAAGCTACCCTGCAGAAAAATCCTCCAAAAAGGATTTCTTTTTTTATTTTTCCACGGAGTTCGATGCTACAGAAGTACAGGAAGTAGAAGTGATGTGATGAGGTGAATCCAGCTGAGTGAGGACCTGAACTGAGGAGCTCATGATGACACAATGAAATACGTAAGAACCTGGAACCAAAGAGCAAGACACGAGAACAATGTCCAGGAATCATAAAGAAATGATACTTACAAAACCAGCGACTTATCAAAAAATGCAAAGATCACGAAGACCATCGGTCTCCATATGCCTGGAATAGATTGTGTTATAGCTGTTTTTTGTAATTCTACATGCGTTCCGTTTGAATCCTTTTTAAAAAAATTTTTGGTTTGTTTTGTTTTTTTTGCAATTTTGAAGTAAAAAAAATTGTAAAAACCCTGCGTTCATCAAAATGAACGCACATCAACATATAACTTGAACCATGAAAGTTACATCCAAAAAACTACTTCAGACATTGGAATCAACTGAGTTGCAAACGGATTATGAAACATAGACAAGAGATTTTGGTCTATATCGACATTACAACTTCAAGGTGTTGCAGCAGATCTGATAGATGCAGATCCATGCTAGCCTTCTCCTGTTCCAACACAAAGGTGCTCTACGGCAACATTCCCCAACCCTGCTGCTCAATGCCCATTGCTCAGCATGTTTTTGTGCGTCTCCTCCAGAACACCTAATTCCAGTAATTGCAATACCTCCTCAGCATTCCATCAGGTATTTTCACAAGCCTGGTAATGACCAATTCATTTAATTTAGGGCATTATGCAACTGAAAAACATCTAAATTGCCGAGTGGTGGGAACTGAATTTGAAGGCTGGGAACCAGTGGATTAAGATGTAGTGACTGTGGAGCCCACAGGAATGCAGTGAAGATATTGCAGTGTTCAAGAAACTGTTTGACATGATCGTCATGGTGACGCCGTGCCAGATCCTGCTGGCAGCAGAACATGGGTTCAATGCAGTGATAAAGGAGGGACAATATTCAGGTTCATTGTAGCATGTAAATAATCCCCAATTGGTTCTAATGGCTCTAAGGTCTCCTACAAAAACACCACCTGTCTGAACAGTTGATACAAAGCAAAATGATCCATGTTTTCATGTCGTTTTTCTAATTGTACCATATCAATTAGAAAAATTTTGATTTGCAGCAAAATTCAAGACTCATCGGATCAGGAAACATTTTCCCAATCAGTTAAAGTTCTTGTTTGATGAGCTTGGGTGAATTGTTCCCCCCCAAAAAGCTGTTTTGAGGTGACATGAGTTACATCTTGTGTGGTTTCCTGTTGCTGAAGTTCACCTGTTTTAAGATGTGATATATTTTGATTGGTATTCTCTATACTTTATTTCTTTGAGTATTTTATTTATTTATTTATTTTTTATTTTTTTGCACTGATTTCTGACATTAGCAAGCCATTTTAGCAGGCTCTCCATTGGTTTTTTTCCTCCAGACTATTCTCTGAAAATTCAAGAGTCGATAGTGTGTGAAAATCCCAGTAGATCAGCCCCTTCTTTACTATCCATTGCTCTGATTGAAGCTACATTAAATCGAAATGCATAGTTGCATCAGCCATTTTGATTAGCTGATTTGCTATTTGTTTTATAAAGAGATTTAACAAGAATACCCAACAAAATAGCTGATGGCTGTATTTAACACTGTATTGCTTACCTATTTTGACTTTGTGACCCGTTTTTGGCCATTGTATGAATGATGAGCCTCATTCATAGCGAATAGTTAGCCATCTTTTGCTAACTACTATCTACTAATATTATTTTTTGGTATACAAACTCATTTTATAGGGTGAACCAAGCAAGTCGTAAGCTTCTGACATTAACATTATCACACAGCATCATTTTACCATCTTACCAGTTGGTGTTTCATTTTGTGGAAGAGGATCAGTGAAGTCTTAACGGGTCATTGTTAAATTCTAAATGTTGAGCTTAGGCTCTTTTTAATCCCTTCTCTGACACCATCAGGTCAGTATTTCCCCCCCCCCCCAACCTTTGGTTTGATTGTGCCAACAGCATGATCCCAGCATTTGGGCTAAATAATTAACCCAGGCGTTTTTAGTGTGCATGGTAGGTCCAACGTGCTGAAGTAGAGGGAATGGGTTTCTGTGTAGCTGATTTAGTATTGCACACACACACACACACACACACACACACACACACACACACACACACACTACACCTTGAAACAAAACCTAAAAGCACAGCATTACTGCCTGAAAACATTCAATAATAGGCAGTTAGATCATCAAAAAGCCCCATTCCCATCCATATACCCTCACGCAATTACACACAGCCAAGAACAAAACAACATCAAGAAAGAAACAAGTAACCCCAGGGCTGTTAAAGTTTAAAGCTTCTGCTTCCAAAAATAAAATAAATAATCTGACTAAAACCATAACCCTAGGAGACCTCGCTGACTGCCTGATAATTGTCTTCTTTCATGGCACCATCCATCCAGAACATTGGGCCTGCGTTCTCAGGCCTGCTGGGTGCTATCGCATGAAGCAATCACAAATGAGGGGAGGGGGGCCTTCAGAAAGTCTGACCTCCTCAGGGAACTCTACAGTACAGCCCTGTGCTTATCTGGCCGAAGGGATCTGGACCCACATAAACAATTTCAAAGACAAGGCTAGATTGCTGCAAACAGATCCGTTATACTTCTGGAGCAAAGTATACAACACACAAAACACAGAGATGGATGATTCAGACACACACACACAGTCGTACACTCGGTATGATTCTCACTCTTTGGTTTATCACTTAATCTCTCTTTGAGGCAATTGCTGGTTTCACATAAAATCTATACAAGATGAAACAACCTTTGCACTCATCTTTCTCTGATGTTTAGAGCCATACCTGCAGCCAGTGTTATTAGTCGCTGCTCATATTGATATGCACCATGCCCAGTGCAGTGTGTTGGCGGGTAAACCACTATGTGTTTCTCCCACGCCTCTTCCCTTTGGGGGGGGGAAAAAAAAGAAAAAAGGATGCACTCTGGCCTCTAAATGTAGCCCTGTGCAGTATATGTATGCCTAATTGGATCTCAGAACAACAGCGGAGAGGAGGAAGGGTTCATCAAGTTTAGAGCCACGCTATGCTGGCCCATTCAAAGAATTTGCGGCAGCGTTGTGGTTTCATGCACATCTGACCGAATAAACAGAGGCGTTGCAAAACTATTTACGCCAGCTGAACTTTTTCCACATTTTTTATGCTCCGACCGTAAAACTTCGACGTGTTGTTTATGGGATTTTATGTGACAGACCAAGACAAAGTAGTGCATAATTGTAAAGGAGGAGGAAAACACTAAACGATTCCTGATGGTCTGTGACCAAAATGGCGCATAGTCACTTTTGTACCTCTTGTTTTCTGGAACCTCCTTCTGCAATCCACCTGTTATAAGTAAGAGACATTGCAAGGTGAGCGTATGAACCGTGGAGTGCATCTGTATGCATCCCCCAATGTGTAATTTAATCACAGCCATAGTCACAGCCACTCTGTGAAGGTTTCTGAAGTTTGTAAGAGAAAATTAGTGAACAAACTCCATCATGAAAACCAAGGAACATCTCAGGGAGGAAGATGTTGGGTTGGGTTAGAAAACAGCATACCAGGCTTTGAGAACCTCAGCGAGAACTAGTCTGCCCATCTGCTGAAAATGAGCTTGGCACAACTGCAAATGTCTGCCAGGACATACAGTAGATGTGTAAAGCTAAAAACAATGTACATTAATAACTCAATGCGATTAGAAATCAGGACCTTTAAATTTGCTGCTCACAGACTTTGTCTATCTGATTTTACTGACCTTGAAGAATGAGTGAAAATCTTTTGCTCTTGATGTATAAACTTGATAGATAGATACTACTACGTATTTATCACAGTAAAAGAATCTATTCAGTATGAACTGAATGGGCCAAATACAAAGGTTTTTGTACACAAACATTTTCTTCTTTTTTTTGCAAGCCTGTATCATTTTATTCTGCCATACAAGTTCTACTTCATGTTGTTATATCACATAAAATACCAGCATAATAATGAAATAAATCTTAATTTGATTAAATGTGAAAGCGTGAACACCTTTCCAAATGTGCCTTGGTGATTCACCAGACAGATGTTGATTTTCTGTGTGAACCCTGAATATTTTTGAGAAGAATCACACCTCACTGATCGGCTGCGTTCGTCATCATTCAATAAGCACGACTCGTATTATTAACACAAGCCAATTTTCTGCTTCTCCCTTTAAAGCTGCACTATTACATTCACAACCGAACTCGCTGAATCTTTTTCCACTCAAATCACATCCCGTTAATTTTCTCATAAATATAGCCTAACGCGCCCGTGGGGAGAGGAACATAACGGGAGGAACTTGGCTTCATCGCGAGAGATACTTTATCTTCCTGGATTTATTTTCTGCTCAGACAAAAAGGAAAGCTGCAAGAAAAAAAGAAGAAAAACCTTGCTTCCTGAGGTTGATTACACAGTAGATTTATTTTTGTTAGTATGTTAATGCGTGCGCGACATCCCTGTGGGTTTCGCAGCCGTCAATAGCACTCTATAAATTCCTCCAACGCAGTTATAATAACTCACGATGGGGTGATCTGCCCCTCACTTCAAAAGATGTATTTTTGCATACGGCGTCTTGACTGCCGGCAAAGCAGTTGTATTAACAGAATGGAGCTGGAGAGGTGAAAATCATCATGATCATGTTTATTTTGTTAACTGGATTTGTCACAGAAATATAACACGCCGCTGCACTCAGAAGTGTCCTGTAAATAAAGATAATTAGGTACTCTGCTATCTTCAAAGCGAACAGCAGCCCGACTTCATTTACTGATGTCTCTTTTACCGGGTGATGATCATCGCTGCCATGACAGTCCGGATGTAAATGTCCACGCGCTGCGTAACACCATTTGTTTACGACTGATTCATTTTTAACACTTTATAGCAAACTTATGAATCATTTAGGGGTTTTAAAATGTTGTATTGGCTAGATGAATACTTCATAAATGAATACATTATGAACAAGATACAAGAACAAAAGTATGTCAGTTATAAAGTGATACATGTGAGTGTTTCTGAGCAGACAAGCAGGGTTTGTTTCCAACATGTTCTGCTGTTTAGAAATCTAGAGGATTCATTTTAATGTTATTTAACATGTGATTTCAGTACATGTGCCAAGTGAAACCTATTCAACAACAAAAATTTTAAAAAATCAACAACTAATTTTTACTTATTTGAATGTTCTTCTGAATATTTTAAACGTTTTAAAGGTGGAAGATATTGACTTAAATGTTTTTCCTCCATTGTACGGTGCAGTGAGAAAAAATATGAAATAGGTTTCTGTAGGAACATTGTTTGGAAAGTTAAGCTCAATTACACTAGTCACCCCATTCCTCATTACTGCCTGGCCTGTCAGATCCTGATAATGACATTATCACAAATCTAAGTAAATTAGATTTATGAGAACACAAATCTAAATTTAAGAACAGATGAAAAAATGAGAGAAATGACCAGTGAACCACAGGAAGAGACATGAAGAGACTGAAAAAGAAAACTTGGAAATGTGGTAGACCTTCACAAGAGTGTCCAAAATCACTCAAGGAGTGCATCAACAATTCATCCAGGAGGTCAGAAAAGTGCCCATATCTAAAGCACCTTAGGCCTGCTTTGCCTCAGTTAAGGTCAAAGTTTATGATTCAGAAATAAGATAGAGAAGCAAAAACATTATTGAAGGGCGAGCTACAAGGTCAAAACTTTGGCTTAACAAAACAAGCACAAACGGTCATTTTACAATTATTATGAAATATCTTGATGTCCCCTACAATCTGCTTCGAACTCTCAAGACTAAAGAGCAACCTTTTAGAAGATCGGCATCCTGTCACCAACCAGCATTTCAGAAAGAGACTACATCACTGTGATGGTGGTAGTAGAGCGCAAGCTTAGAAAATTACCTTCAGATTTATCCTGTTAATGTCTGTCCTGAAGCAGCAAAAAGTTGTCGGGCAGATTCCTTAAAGCTTCGTTGTTATGTGTGGATGCTGTATAAAAAACAAACAATTAAATCATGTCTAAAAACAACATTGGGTCATAGAGGTCTGAAATGTTTCAGTTGTTTGGGATAATTGAAATCCTTGATAGTGAGCTCCTAATTGAACTTCTGCCAAATTCTTATTTATTTATTTTTTTTTTTTTTTACATGTTAAAAATTAAAACTGGTCCCAACTTTTGGGAAAGATCAGATAAAGCAAATAATTTATTTATACATTTACACTAAGGGGAACCCACTCCAGGAAGAATGAGTTGTAGTTACTTGTACTGAAATCATGCATACTTTTACTATTTGGTTATTTATGACTGTTTCGTTATTATTAACTTAATTTTAAAACTGTACCAGTTTGAAGTGATCTAATATTAGGCTTGGAAAAGCTCTTTGGTAATTTTAGTATAATATATGATGATCTGGAGCCTTGTAATCAAAGCTGAACAATGAGTTCAGTAAGAGTTTATACCTTTAATACCAAGACTATTAGAGAGAGAACATTTTTTCTCTCTAATAGCCAAAAGGAAACATGAAAAAGAGAAAACTATCAAATTAAAAGTTTACAGTTGATCTATAAATCATTAGTAAATGCCAGATAAAGCCACCAGTAAAACCTTAACAGGTGTAATCTCACAACAGCTTAGAAGATAATGTTATGTGCATGTTAAATGACTTTACTAAAATAACGCAATATTTGCAAAACAAAAGCTATTTTTTTATTAAACAGAATAACTTTTTTTTTTCTTCCTCTTTTCTTTCTTACTTGCACAGTTCTGCAACATTCACACTGCAATAACTAAGTGAAAAAACACATAAGCTGACAGTTTGGACGGTTGCACTTCACAATTGACAAGGAAAGCATCCATGTGTCCACATGCAGCCCGATCTATTTATAAGGTTGCCATTGACTGACATCTACTCCTTAGGCATGCCTGGCTGAGAGGATGCATGTGTAGCTATTGATTACAAGTCAGACGAGCATGAAACATTGGGGAAAGCATGAGATGACTACCAATCAGGAAAGCTACCTTTCCCTGGGGCAATTTATAGACCCATTTGGCTTTATTGTGTGAAATATTGGCCTGTTGTTCACCTTGGGGGCGAGGCACAAGTTCCTCTTTGTGCAGAAGTCCAGAATCTCTCCTGAAGGCACCGCTCTCCACCCGTAACTCTGTGTAATGTGAGAGGTCACTTTTGTGTCCATGTAGCATTGGACTGTCTTCGTGCCGGAAGACAAACTCAGTGGAGCTGTCAGGGGAATGGTTGGGATTTGTTGAATGCATCTTGTGTCATTTGTACTTCTTGATGACTTCAGGTGCCGATTGATCAGAGAGGTCACAGTGCCACGTAGCAACAAGTGTATGATGTGCAAGTTGTTTATGCATAATGGATGAATGTATTTCAACTTTTAACGCCTCTAGCATGCATCGACAGATCCCTTTTATATTTAAGGTGGATTTATGTTGAATCTCTGTTCCCATTTTGATGATGTTTTGTGTGAGATTATCCGCAGCATAGCAATCTAATTAATTTGTTACACATTGTGTGTACTTGCTGCGCACTGATTTAAGCTGCATTTAATTTTAGTGAGTTTTAGATTTTGAACCTAAATGTGTGAGTTTGTGAAAGATAAACTTACAGTAATAAGTTGTGTTAACCTTTTATTAATTTTGTCAGGCTTCCAAAAGTTGAATAAACTAGACTTTTTAGGGCAGCGCTTAAAAAAAGCTGAAAGAAAAAAAAAGACAAGAGTGGGAACTATTTCCCAGAATGCTTAGCGGCATGTTTTTGAATCCTGTGTTGCACCGTGGGTCAGATGGAAGTGTGTTATGTTCTGTTCACGCTAAATGCTTTTCAGCAGAATTCATTGTGGCGTAACGCTTAATAAAATTCATTATCAAATCAGATTTTCTTCATGGAATTTGAAACAAAAATTTTAATTATTCTGAAGTGAAATAAGTAGTTATTTTAATTTGATTTTGTGAGTAAAAGTAATAGAGAAATGTGTGCTCTTTAACTAGCTGAAGCCAAGTTTTTTTCTTGCATATTGTGAAATTATTTGGTTTAAATACCAGCATTAAGCTAAGACTCACAATTCAAGATTAATGAACTTAAAAAGCAACGTTTAGACAACTTGTCTCTTGCTGTTAAATCAACTTCGTAAACTTTAGCTTCTGAGTTAAAACCAATGAAATGTTCTAGTTAAACCGTGTATAGCATGCTTTATGCAGACCACACAAACTATAAAATAAATATAAATTTAGATGAATAACATGTGCTGTTCACCCCTTTTTGACTTGTGGCCCTTCATTTTTCATTAATTTGGAGGAAATGTTTTGATTTTAATAAAGGTCAAGGTAGATGACACAGTTTTAAGAATTTTAGTCACGCAACTTTTTAACCAGAAAGTGAAAAAATTCTCTTTACCTTTTGCTGTTCTTCTGTCCAGGCTGACAGAAATCAGTTTGCCTAAGTGAGTATGTGAAAAGAAATTAATTTATTGTTTATTGTACTATTAATGGGAACATCTGCCAGTGTGATTTCAAACGTTGTAAAGTGAAGATGATTCATTAATAACCATAAATAGCAGTAGACATGCTTGCTCCCTGTACGTTAAATGTACCACATGAAAATGCTCTGCTATGACGAATGTGGACTGAAGACCTGCTGCCAACCTGAGCTGAAGGACGGCTGGGACGCTTTAAGATCTTTTCTTTTGACGCATGCTTGAGTTTCTCATCATAGTCACATTTGCTTTCCTGTTTAGATTAGGTTTTGCCAATGTGAACATGACCTGAACTGTTTTGTGCCCACAAGCTGAACAGAATCGACTGCGCTCGCTCTGTGGCGGGACAGAAGTGGGTTTCCTTCAGGAAAACGCAGCTCGTGATCCAAGCAGCCCGGTTGGAAATCAAACTCCCGTCTGGTTGGGATTATTGATCACATTAATATGCAACGATGATCTTCTCAGGGTAAATTTGTTGTCTAAATGCTATTTTGAAGTCGTGTAATTACAAATAGCTTTGAAGATGACTCCCGCAACGAGATTTGACGTTTTAAAGAAGCAGGTTTTTTTTTTTTTTGAAAACATCTCAGCTGATGTGTTTGTTAGTGAGCACATCAATAAACGATGTTTCAAATGGAATTATAATTCAAACCCCGGACCTGAATGTTTATTTATACCATATCCGTACTGTTTTTTATAAAAAAAAATTAAAAAAAAGAGTGGGAAAATAAAACGGTGGTGGATTGTGTATTTAATTTCTTTAAGACAGGGGATTTATTTTAAGGGAAAGGTCACTTGACAGGCAGCAATAATTTTAATTTGAGGTTTTATCACAAAAACGTCCTGCTTCATTTAAAATTAGGATATAAACCGTTTGAAAATGAAACCTTTAAGCAGATATTAAACTTTTCAATATGTCCACATGTACGTATGAAAATGTTTTTAACTGGTCTGATGTAATATTATCTTAAATGTCACGTTTTCATTAGCTTTAAGCAAAAAAAAAATTGTCATAATCAACAGAAGGCTTGAAAACGTCGGTCTTGTGTGTAATCAATCCATATGATGTGTTTCACCTGCTGAAACAAATTAACCCTTTAATGACATTCTAATTTATTGAACTTGTGTCTTGCAGTGGACCCAAATGCAGGGAGGAGGCAGGAGGATGAAAATAAACAATTTGAATAATAAAAAAAAAAAGGACACTTCAAAACTAAAGTCTGGTGGGAATTCAAAATAACACAGCACAAGAAGGATTAATTCTTATTGTCTTCTTTCAGTAACTTGCTTCCACAAGTCACATTTGCACCTGAGCTGTGAATCTCTGCAGCTCCTCCAGAGCTACCATGGGTATCTTGGTTGCTTCTGTAAAATGTTCAAAACTTGGGATATTGCTTCATAACCATCTGACCAATCTGAAATATTTGGGAAAATAAACTCAAATTTAATGGTTGTGCATTTTTGTGTAAAATAGGGGGTTTTGTAGTCATGAAATAGCTTCATTTGGGACTAAATGTCAATGTCTGATTATAAAAATGGAAGCAAATTGACTCATTTTTAACACCAAAAGACTTAACATCAAAAAGAAATTCCTGAAGCTATTCAAGTACAAGAACTGAAACAGATAAAAAGAAAATCATCGTCTCTTGGAGTGAAGAAAAGCCTCCTTCAGACAATTAGCTGAACCACTGATCAATATTATGATGAAAGAAAGTCTCGCTCCTTGAAAACAAAACATAAAGACATTAGGGATCATTTCAAACTTTTTCAAAATATATTGTTTGAGTCATGTAACTAAACAGAGGTATATTTGGAACCGACTACTGATCCACGTTGTCAATAATCTGATGATGTAAATAAATACCTTGACTTCGTATGAGGCAGTAGCCATTAGCATGATAAGACAAACAAAATAGCATGGATAGTTTATGACCCATCCATCACTTGTACTGCTTGTGCTGACGCTCAGTCCATGCAGCGTCAGCAGTTCCCATGGCACCCGTCTCCATGAAGGTGCGACTCTTGGCTACGACACACATCAACTACCATCAGCAGCATCGCAAGTAGAGTCGAGGAAAACCTAAAACACCTTCCAAAGTTTAAACTTGAACAAAAAGCTGCTGCTGACATATTAGGGTTTGATTTCAAGCTGACATTTGAAAGAAATGTGTTTTTATTTTATAATCTACTTGGATTACAACAACAAAGGCCGAATGTTTGAACTGAAATTAAACGGCTAATGAGTGTAACATAAACAGCTGAACGGTATGTGAACTAACGTCCCACTGTTTAAGCTTTTTTCTTCTTCTCTTCTTTTTTTCCCCCCCCTTTTTCTATTTTGGAACTCTAAGTTCTTGATGATTTCCACTTTCACTGCAGAGAGACCGTGTTGACTCAGACTTAAAATGTTAGTTTTAATATAGCTCTGCACTGTTGATGACTCCAGATACATTTATGAGCATTAGCCAACAAAGCAAACCAGAGTCTAGCCCAAACAAATCGGGATGAAAGGAGGCCTTTGATCCGCGGCCGACTGGAGTGACTTCAGCACTGCAGCTCGATTGTTTTCAGCTGAGGTTTCTCTGGGTGGCTTCACTTCAAGCTAAAAGTGAAGCTGCCAGCGCAGGATTTACCCGGGGATTTGAGCACCGCAAAGTTGTTTTACAAAGAACTCGCAGGCTCTCGGCTGCGGAGACGGCGCTCGCAGCCGTCCGCGTTTTTTGTGATATACCATGACAAAATCTCCGACTTCACATCTTCCAGTTAAATGTGCGCCGTCGTTGCGGGGGCCTGCGCGCCCTGTCATTTCACACAGTTACCAGTGCCTCCCTGAGCTTTACGCCGAGGCTACGGCGGGCCACATTCCATCTGATCATAGTTGTGTCTGACGTTTCAAAGAGGATTATGAGAATGAAATGTGATAAAAACTATTTTCACGTGACCTCTGAGCACTTGACCTCTTGATAGGCGAGAGAGAGCGGCGCAGCCTGGCTCAGACGGCTCGTTTCCCAAAGCAGCCAGACCAAGAAGAAAAGGGAAAATTGCGGCGGGGGGGCGGCAGGGGGAAGAAAAAGGAAAATCAGATCAGCAGCATAATTTGGAGATCAAAACAGGCACTGGAAATTAATGTGTTCTTTCATGCCAAAACATGAAATCATCAACGGTTGTCCAACTTTACATGGCCGTGCTGAAGTAGTTATACTTTTTTCACCCATTTTTGTTGCGCGGCAGCCATAAACTCTAATGCTGTTTATTGACATTTTAAGTTATAGACCAACAAAACTTGCTGTAGAATTGATCGTGTTTTTCAATGTTTTTACGAAATTTGAAAAAGCGTGGTATGTATTTGCATTTAACCCCCCCTGAGTCGACCATTTCTCTGGTTTGTCTAAACAGCTTTGCGCATCTAGAAACTGACATTTTTCCCCCCATTCTTCTTCATCCAATAGCTGAGTCTCAGTCAGATTGGATAGACGGCGTCTCTGAGCAGCAGTTTTCATGTTTTGCTACAGATTATCAGTCGGATTTATGGTTGGACTTTGACTGGGCCATTCTAAAACATGAGTATCCTTTGATCTAACTACCATCCCATCTCAGCTCAGGCTGTGTGTTCAGGGAGTGTTGTCCTGCTGAAAGGCGAATCTCTGCTCCAGTCTTAAGTCTGTTGCAAGTTCCAAAAGGTTTCGTTCCAGGCCTGCATTTAGCTCCTCCCAACTCCATCTTTCCAGCAACTTAATCTAGTATGATCTTGCTACCAGCAGGTTTCACAGTAGGGATGGTGTGTTTATGGTGATGTGAATTGTTAGCTTTCTGCCATGACTTGTAGGCAAAAAAATAAATAATTGTGGTCTCATCTGACCAAAACACCTTAATTTGCCACAAAACTATTTCAACATTTCAAACTTTATAGCTCTCTTTTAATGTTGGCTTTAGTCTTTACACTTTTTAATAAAGGTCAGTTTTGTAGAGTGAGGGATAAACACTTTTAAAGCTGATAAATCCTCCCAACTGAACTGTGTGCTTTTTATTCTGATTAATGCTCTGTTTGTCCAGCCTGGGTGCCATTTATGTGTAATAAAATGAATACTGCTCATGAGATGAAAAAAAATTGAGGTACTATTTTGAAACCTAGCCCTGCTTTAACCTGCCCTCAGCCTTATATTTGACCTGCCTGCTATGATTTTTGTTCTTCATGATGCCATTTGTTCAACTAGTTGTTAAGAAGCAATAAGTTTTCCTCAAATCTTCATTTTAGTTCTAGAGTGTGTGCGTGAACATTCTGCGTGTGTGTGTGGTTGAAATGTTTGTTACCTTGTGGGTGCGTCGTTTGTGGCAGCCATCTTGTGTCCCTGCTAAAGAAGAGGCCTGCCTCAAACCCGGCTCTGTTATAGGAAGTGCAGTGGTAAGAGCTGGAGTTTGATTGGTTGAAGCTTGAAAGTAATTAAACAAATAACATGACTAATAATCTGTGCATTTGCATACATAAAACGTTTGCCTGATATTTTATTATTGATAAATAATTGTTAGCGTTTACATTGTGTGAAAGTTAACTTTGTTTCCTTTTCCCTCCCTCTGCACTCTTGAAGGTGGAGTTGATTGGCCGATTCAAATTGAGAAGGCGGGGCTTAACCAGTACATAGGTGGACTGCTGGATGTAGCAGAGAGACTGATGGGAGGGCTGCCATTTTGAATTCTGCTGTGATCCCTGAGAACTAATAAACCAGCTTAGTTTGCTGTAGAGCCAAGATTGACTGATGACTTCTTCTTCTACACCACACCTCTCAGTGTAACACTGTAATATTCTCTAGCAAGCATCAGATGACTTCACAGATCGGCAGCATTTAGACTAAAGATTAAATTACACATTGGTCAATTTGATTTACTTTCTAGAAACCCTCTAAAGCTCACATGTCAAACTCAAAGCTTGGGGGCCAAATCTGACCTGCCATAAGGTTTATGTGACCCTCCAGGCTCTAGAGGGCCGTATAAATAGAGCTTCAAGCTAACAGTTGTGCACTTACCATTGCTGCATCAATCAAGTCAAAGTATTTTTTCTGCATACTGCCAAGTAACATTAACATACAACTATGTTTATTATTTAACTTTAAGAAGTGGTCGTTGAATTCAGAGAAAACTGTTAATATTTTGACAGTCTGCTAATAGGTAGCTATCAATACATCCTGCTACCACCGGACATTTGTGAGAACATTTGTGATCTTGATTCAAATGAATCTCACACCCCGGCTCTAAAGCAATTTTTTGCATTGGAATTTATTTAGGGGTATCAGATTAAATGGACTTGCATAGAACCACTTAAACATGTCAGATTTGTATTCTTAAGAACAAGGGCTGGACAATAAATCAATAACAATATGTATCACAATAGACACATAGTCAATAATTCTTATTTTTGATAGAATATATATATATATATATATATTTATATATATATATATA
>CAEFZX010022355.1:0-28870 GCA_903066825.1 Alfaro cultratus | reverse complement strand
GGTAAATTCAAACAAGCGCCAGACATTTCAGGGTCTAACATGTAAATAAAATGTTGGAAACTCTGCATTATTTTATGCCCTCGTTCTGATTATGCACCATTTTTGTTTGGTCTAATACATAAAACGTCACAATTTCCATACGATCAAAAACGATTTTCTCTTTTGCCTCTTCCTGCTCATTCATCCACTCCCACTGACTCCCAGCCCACGCACACAAATACTGTACATGCGACTAAACAGTGCAAACAGATTATGGAAATTGTGGGTTCCCATCACGTAAAGCCCTTGCAGATCTTGACCTCCTGTGAAAACAACTTGGGTCCTGGCAGTTTTGTTCTTGTTCCAATCAGCTTGTCCTGATCAAGGTTGTCCATCAGTTTCCAATACAAGCACATTTCTTGTGTTTCCAGGAACCACACAAAGCTGGTCAAGAGCTTCTACAGGAAATTTGAAAGAAAAATTATTCCTGATTATAAAAAAAATAATCAGGGATGTGGGGATATAACAAAATAACTCAAACATCACACATTTGCTCCAAATGTCCTATACAGACACAGGTAATGCTCAATTTAAACAGTAAAGTCCATTAATTTCCAGCCTGCTCATTTCTGTAATTGAATATAATTCCTAATAGAGTGGTTTGGAAAACAAACACTCAAAAAATGCTCTAAAGGGGTTCAAGGACCAAGGCTAATTAATTAGTGGGAAAGTGTCATCTATTAAATTTTGCACTCAAAGGGGGATTGCATTCATTTGTTACCAGAAATGTTTGAAACACACCAGAAAAAGACATATTTGAAGTAAAGAAAATGTCACCATGAAATACTTTCTCTTACATCTCCCCCATGTTCAACCACCACTTGTCCTTGTCAGATTCTCAATTTTCCAAGCATTGGCTTAAGATTTGGAGGAAGTTGGACATGTTGGCTGTTGTTCAGCTCAAACAGTCCCTGTATTGTGTATTGGTGTACCATCAGGTACATTACTGGCACAAATGCTAGCACCAAGAACCACAGAGTGCTGCCATTTTGATTAAATAATATAGGACACAGCAAAAGGAAGAAACTGTGGAAGAAGTCAGAGAAGGAAAGAAGGAAGGACACAAGTAAGAACATTAAACATTAGACCTAGACCCAAGGAAGGAAAGAGTGAGGTAGAACTCAAAGAAAGAAGGAATGAAGAAGACATAAGGGAAATAGAAGAAGGTAAGAGCAGAATCAGTGAAGCCAACATGCAAGGAAAGAAATGGCACATGAATGGAAGGGATACATGACAGAAGAAGAAATAAATAAAGGAAAGAAGGGATTTAGGTCAAAGAGAAGAAAGGAAACAATCAAGTGGGGAGAAAGAACACATGTTATGAAGGTAAGGAAGAATGCTATGGAATCAGGGAAGAAGAAAACAAGGAAGGGAAGACATGCAAGGGAAAGAAGCTAGGAGAGAACAAAGAAGGGAGAACATAAGCCAAGGCACTTTATTTGTATGGTATATTTCACCAACAAGGCAATTCAAACTGCTGTACATGATGAAAACATAAAATCTTCTGACAAATCTAATAAAAGAGAAAAAAGGAAGGACAGACACAAACAAAGGATGGTGTACAATACAAAGGACGAAGGGGCATACACAAGGAAGCAAGGACAAAGTATTTAGATAATTGGATAGGGATTAAATCTGGAAATAAAACTACTTCTTTTACCAGACCAGAATAATACTGAAATCCAGTTCCATATGATTTTATGCAAAATATGTAGGGACCCTGTATTTATTTTTGGTTGTTTTTTGTTTTTACATTCACCCAATTACTTTGAGCACTACATCCACTTTATTTAATTATGTTTTTGATTTTGGTTTAATTATTCAACTTACGAGCCAACTATTGTAAGTACAAATAAGCAGTATAAGTATCTTTAATCTTGCCACAGTGTAAGAGTACAAACCCTGTGAACTGTGTAAATAGCTGAGGATGTTTGCTTAAAGTATAATGCTTTTTCATATTTTATCACCACATCCTCTCAGCTGCCTCCTTTAAAGCAGCTTAACGACTCCTGGGGCCATTTTCACACCTACACTTGCTGCTGCGCCTAAAATCAGTTTGGGGACTTTCAGGCAGTTAACTTACCTGAGGCTATTGCAGCTATTTTTTTACTTGCCAAGTGCTTGCCACTGTTACACAGTCTCATCTGCAGTTTTCCTCTCCCCTGACGCCTCCCCCGGTGGTGCTATTTGATCAAGGCTTTGTCCGTCACATTTTTATTGGTTCATACTGATGCAATGGGAATGAATGAGAGACAGGTCTGTGAAAAAGGTCAACAGTCAATGATGAAATATGAATATCTCCCTCCTCTATTTGCTGGAATGATATTACGTGATATTTGGACTGCGCTTTGAATAATTCATGGGTGACCGGTGCCAGTCAAATGGATGGTCCACACGGCGGCTTACTGTCAAAATGTTACATTACTCCAACAAAAACTGAAAACTTAAAGTGTACTGTATAGAAACATAAATATTTCTCAAGATTGAGAAATTTGTGAAAAATGTTCTATTATATCCTGTCAGGACAAGTCATGGACTGGTAGAAGATTGTAACAGTGTGAAGATTAAGTTTCAAGGTGTTACAGTTTAAAGGGAAGAGTGTAAAAATGTATGATGATCCATTACTTATAGCATCTGTCACATTCCATGCTATGTAGCTACATTGGCACATCTAAAATCCTCCCTGTTTGTGTCAGCCAAAATGTGAAGAAATTCCACACATTTTGTGGCACATTGTAAATTTCCTCTCTTCCTTCTACATCTGAATGGGTTATGTTACATTTACTGTAATGTCACCCTGAAAGTTAAATACCTCTTCCACAGTCTAGGATTATAAAACTAATTATTAATGGAACTAATCAAAACGCAGATTGTGCAGAGAGTTGAAGTCTCTCCAAGCATTCTAAGAAGAGTGAAACTTCATGTATGTAGAGAGAGCGTCTGCATACCATAGGAAAGCGATCTTAAACACCAGCCTTCAAGAGCTGGTCTTCTGCACATTTTAGATGCCTCTCTGCTATTCTTGCTCCACTATTACCATATGAGCAGAGCTCTGACGAGCTTTACTGAGTTATGGTGAGCCAGTTTCACAATTTCATTTGAGTGTGTAGAACAAGGGACCCACCTATAAGTTGCAGGACTATGGCCTTCGAGAACTGCAGTTTGAGATTGCTGCGGTAGGATGAGACTAGAGAAGTGTGTCTGCCATTAAAACACAAGGCAACTACACAATAGTGTCATTGAGATATTTAGTATTTAATTGTCATGCATAAATTTGTCATGACTTTAAAACAAATCTATGCATTAAACCAATACTTCAAAACCAAAGAATGCATCAAACCAAGACTTCCAATGTGGTTCGTACTGAACATTGACCTCAAAACCTAGATATAAACCGTGACTTAAAGGCCAAGCAACATACTGAACCACTAATCCCCTAATAGAAACTCTTTCAGCTTGTTGCCATTTATTGTCCAACCAGGATGCCAACAAGAATGGCAATTTGTAGTTGAGCCATTTTCATCTGTAGTTCTTTTTTTTTTTTTTTTTTTTCAGATGAAGAAAAAAAATCAGCAAACTTTCCAAACAACTGTCCTGGAGTTTTCTTCAATAGGAGAACGTGTTGAAGGTAATGTATGGCTGGTTGAACCTCATTCACCATTAGGACACAGCTGTCTGACAGCTTATAACAAGTAAAGGAATTCCAAAACCACAACTTTTTGTGCACTTTGCAACCCAATCCATGCTTAGTCAGGACACAAAAGCGGCAAGCCAAATTGCTTCCCCTCTGAGACCATTCTGCACACCAGTAACAAATTTGATCCGTCTGCATCCTGCAGCCGTTCTAGAGTAAATGCTCACTTTATTCTCTTTCCACTAAAGCAAATTAAACCAAGAAAGCTGTACTCAGTTCTGGCTCCCTCACATCTTGGAAATCTCTTAGGAAAATAAATTTGATCAGCGGACACTCGCTGGTACATGAGTAGCTAATAAATTTGGTCTGGGATGTGACTGTGAAAGAGTGCGAGTTAGTTTGAGGAGTTTGTCACAATTGTTACTCACAAGTCCCTCTCTTCCCCTGTCTAGCTCCATTTTTTATCCTTCTCCTCTCTCCTTACTCTTGGATGTGATAGCCATCTGAAACACTCTATTTCAAACTTCCTAGACTTCTTTTAACAAACACATAAGCGGATCCATGACTGTGCTTTCCAATTGATACAAGACCACTTTGGCTGGCTTGAGGGGTCAATCTCAGGGGGGATCTGATTGGACCATGATTGAATTTAAGAGGTCAGATCAAACGAGCAGTTCTTCCCCTCAACAGCTACGATAACCTCTGGAGGAGAGAGCAAAGAATTACGAAGCAATCTCCAAATCGAGTTTGAGTGATTAAATGTAGCAGGGGTAATATGGGCAGAGAGATTTTGTGTATGTGTTGGGTTGTGCTTACCTCAGTACAAGAAAATTATGTTAAAAGTAGCTGATAGTATTAATAAAGCTAGCGAGACTAAAATATGAAACTAACATTAGGAATGTCATATTTCTGACTGAATCAGGACATCTAGCTTTTAAAGACAGTGATGGCCAAAGGCAGGACAGTACCATAATTTCAAAACTTTAAGTTGCTCTAGAGCGGGAGTGTCAAACTCCAGTCCTCAAGGGCCTCTGTTCTGCAGTTTTTAGATGAGCCACGGGTGCAAAACGCTGGAATGAAATGGCTTAATTACCTCCTTCTTGAGTAGATAAGTTCTCCAGAGCCTTGCTAATGACCTAACTATTCTATTCAGGTGTGGTGCAGCAGAGGCACATCTAAACTGGACTGGAGTTTGACACCTCTGCTCTAGAGAATAAGTGACATCGGTCGGATCAGTCAAAAAATGCATCACGAAGAGGAGAAAAACGTAAGTTGCACTAGATTATAAATTGCATTTATTTGGAAACTGTCCAATATGAGAGGGAACTCACCAATGTTAATGATATGATCTAGAGACACTTTGAGTTCAGTTGCTTTTCAATAAACTCATGGAAACTGTCGGCGTTGGCTTGGAAGACACCCCAAAGCTGATGCTCTCAACCAAAGTGCACAGCGGAGACGCATGCTGTATAAATCAAAGACGATAGAGAGGCATTTGTGCATGTAGACATAACGCCGCATGCAATAACATTTATATTCATTTCCATGGCAACTGACAGAGTGTAGAGATGTAACTACACCATTCACAAGCCTATTCTGACACAACTTTCTTAAGTGCCCAACTGTGGAATCCTCAAACTGGGGCCATCTTCCTTCAACCATCAGTTAGCTTTCTTCAGGTTTGCCGATACTAATGTTTAATTCTTGGTTAGTGTCAGTCAGAAAAAGTGTCGCGGGACCAGCCAAACAATGAAAACAGTGAAACTTATTGCTTGGAAAATAATGTAATCTCTTCATAAAACTCATCCTAAATCCTGCAGAATTTTCTTGTTTTTATTTAATGTCGATCATTAATTCATTAGCAACACTAATTTATAAAACGTTTTTCCAAGACTTTATGATGCATTAAAGGGTAGTTTGCTGGTTTGTTCAAAACTGTTGGATTAATGGCTGGTTTAATCATTCTCAGAGCAAAAGAATTTGGAATTAAATTAGTTTAGAGTAGAATTAGGACATATCCTTTTGGTTTAAGAATAAGACAGCATCTCAAACATCACATTTTAAGCAGTAGCTTGTGTATGGTACCATTGACTTATGCCTCTCAGAAGCCTTCTCTCCTGCATTAATGCACGCGTAACTTTAAAAGCATTTCAATCAATAAGACCGAGTCTCCTAATGGGGCCTTCTTTCAGGAAAGGGAGCTGGAATATACTTTTTCATTACAAGGACCAGATTGCAGTGTTCACTCAGTGCACTCAGCTCAGTATTGAAATGAGAGGTGTGCATGATTACTGGAGAGAGTAAAAAGCTTCTGAGAGATGGGGGATAGTGAAGATGGATACATGATGTTTTTTCCCCCTTCATCTTAGCTTCTTTGATTCACCTTTTAATAGCAAAAGGAAGAAAGTTAAAGGAATTTGGTAATGCTGAGTTATAGGATGATGTACAAATGCGTTTTACTGGATATTGCAGTAAAAATAAAGTGAACATTCGATTCCGAAAAGCTGTCCACGGCTGTATCTATATGAAGAAATAAATCCCAGTTGAATCATTTTGTAATGCAGCACAAATATATCTTTTTTTCTACTGCATTTGTCCTGAGTTATTCCCTATTGTCTCATCAAGTTAAACCTTTGTAGCAAGCCAGATATTTATGAACATCTATGGACATGCTGATGTGAAAGCTAATGCAGCTATCCAGGAATGGTGGAAGTAATGGCCGCTTACAGATTCCCTCTGTTTTTGCTTCTCTGTCAAAACTAAGTGTTTCAGATCACCAAGCACATTTTAACAAGCGAACTGGAGTTAAAAACACAAAGCACTTTACAAACTCTGATATCATGAGTTAACACATACTTCTTCATTGGCTTTGCTATTCAACTTTGTAACAATGATCAGAATGTTGAGTGTAAAATTATTCACTGACAGCTTTTATCTCGATTCCCACAGGGAAGACTGGGAGACACTAAACTGTTCAGTTGTTTAAAGATGCAAAGCCAACAAAAAGTACACAAAAACCTTGTCTGCTTGTTCACTTCCTTTGACAATATTGTCAGCATTATTTTTATGTTTTAGTCTTTCTCATATGCAAGATAGGAGTTTATGCACAGGCAACAGGTTGGAGTTAAAAACACAACTCTTTCCCAATTATCTTTTCTCAGCTGATTCCAAGGCTTTCCAAGGATGTATGGTGTATAGAGGACTTACAAGAAATTCTGTTCCTGCTCTAAGATTTTATTCCAGGGAAACATGACCAGAAACACTCCAAAGAAAGGCTTCCAGTAGACGTACTGAACAGATGGTTTAGCAGCCTTATCCTACTCCTTTCAATGCAGAAGAGTAGAAACCCTACTCTACACCCCGTTGGTTTCTGGACCTCCTTAAAATCTCTAAGAACTCTAACCAAAGCAACCTAAGGAGAAAGTTTCTTTTAGTGACTCAAATCTGGCGTCTTTATTTAATTTTTGCTCACAATCCACATCTTTACTGCTTCCACATCTACTTTTTTCTTATTTATTTAAATTACAAACTGAACTTTACTGCATTGTTTGAAAACCTGGATAAAATCTGAATGCATGCAGTTAGCTTGAAATCTGTGTGCATGATTGGAATAAATTAACTTTTAGTCATTCATTTTTTTGTGAAGTGCCTTGAGATGATTTTTGTTAGAAGTTGAATTAAATTAAGTAGTTATTACAGCCAAACTCTTAAATTTTAGATTAATCAAACCACAACAGGAGATGTCTGCAAATAAAAAAAAAAGTAATAATAATAATAAAATAAATAAATAAATAAGATAAGATAAGGTCTTGAATACATTTGCAAACTAATGAAGGCTTTTTTTATGAGGCTTTTGAAGTAATGGCTATTTCCTCTGCTGTAAGTGGCATAATACCCCAATGGTACGAAACTTATTAGACTGTGAATAATGACCCACTTACCAACTTTATGCAGCGTCTTCACAAGGTGTTTTACTTTTTTCTGGGGTTAAGATGGTCACTCGTTACAAAAACATATTTATCTCAGAGACAAAACTCATCTTCTTCCTGAACCCCATGGTGGCTGGGCATTCCAACGCCATTCTACTGCTACTGTGCTGCTTCTAGATAAGAGTTTGACCATAGGGACATTACACATTCAGGCATTTAAAAGTTGTAGTGAAGGTTGAGCGAGACTCGTGTCGGTCTTATTTTTCTATGGTTTCATCCAAGGACATCGTGTTTGTGGTGTTCCCTTTAAAATACGTCCGCAAGCGTACCCCCAGTTAACTTAAATGTTGTGAATTATCAGTCAGCCTCATCTGGGTTTTTCCAAATTGTTAAAGGGTAGTATTCTTAAAGTTTAGAAATTACCATACTTTAACAACTTCAAAAGAAATTCTTTAAAAATTCTGAATTTATCATTCTGGCTTTTTAACAAATAAATTTTCAGAATTAAAAACAAGGGCAAAAACAACTTCATTCTGATTTATTATGAGAGGGAGAAAAAAAAAAAGATTTTAGGAATTGCATCAAATGTGTTAATGCCCATCAGCAGATCAATTGTAATTAGGTGTAGGCCTCTGTGTAATGTAAGCAAAGTCGTAAAATCATAAAGATTATGACTCTTAAATAGGGCAAAGACAGAGCAGTCACATATTGATCAATATATTATACTGTAAAGTCCAAGACGATGCTTTCACACTATGTGTATTTAAGTGATTTCTACTTGGAGGAGAAGACTCTGAGATAGAAATGACCTCCACCTTTACATCCTGCTGCACCCAACTGGGTCATGCAGCTGTGCCAATGGACAGCTTCATGTTAGATGCAAGGCTAAGCAGTTTGTCTGATAGCACACACAATTTCACTGTGAAGGAGAGCCCATTCGCATGCAGGGATGTTTTGACCTCCAGTGCAATGCTTTGAGCAAAAGTTCTGTAACTGAGTTCAAAAACAATAAAGGCCTGACTGAAATTGAAAAGGAATTATTAAAGGGCGGATTTAAAGCCAGAAAAGTTGAAAAATAATGAATGTGTTCAATAGATAAATTGCCATCTGTCTGGCCATTGGTTTTCAAAGCATGGAAGGAGCTCTAATAGTCATTTGTCAAGGAAAAGAAGCTTTTTAAAATACAACCACTGAAATTAGAAAGCATTGTTATACACTACACTATTTTCTTGACCCAAAGGAAATTCCTTTACTGAATGCTTGGCGTTTATTCCCTTAATTCTTTTTTTGTTACTTATTGGTAACCAAAAAAAAAAAAAAAGAATTAAGGGAGAACTTATGTTAAAAAGCTGAGCTCACTAATAACAATCTCTCTGTTGGAAAAAAAAAGATCTTTCACTAAGGTCATGAATCTAAATTTAAATTAAATTTAAGAAAAAAATTAAGAAAATTTCAGAAAAGTTCAATTTAAGAAAAGAAAAAAACACATAGCTAAGAGGGCACAACACAGTTTATGCCTCGGGTTATACAGATTGCTTAAGGATACTTCAAATTTTCTTCATGAGAATATTTTTTTTAATGATTTATTTTCTTTTATCAATAATCTGTTGTCTCAAAATCATTTTATCACAGTTTCTGAGACAAAAGAAGGAGAGAACTGGCAGTTTTACCTTTTCTTCCTACTACCTTATAAGTCACTTTGAAAGTCGAGACAACATGTTGTGGCAAAATTAACATGTACTTATGGAGATTGATTAGAGAGACTGACACTGTCCTTTGAATAATGTTTTGACAGTTAATTCTCTGAAGCCCTTCAGAAAAAAAAACAAAAAAAAAAACCAGACTGATTATTAGGAAAAATATATGACTTGTGCAAGTGTGCTTTTTCGAAGTGATTTCGTTGTTTGGAAAAATAGGAGGATGTTCCCTCATGTGTGTCAGAATAACAATGCTGGTCAGAGGAGGAGTAAAGATTTCATCTATTATTGCAAATTACAGGCAGACTGGGTTCAGTAAAGCTCTTTTTAAATCCCAGCATAGAGAAATGGTGTGTTGGATTACCACACTGCTGCATTCCTGACTTTTTCCCCGTTCCTGGTTAAATCATCATACTTGTTCACTTTATGAATGGAATTTGAGTGGGAGACATTGCTAATACTCCTGTCATTGCATTACGCTATGCAACCTTTGGTCGTGTTCTTGACAGCAGATTGCTTGCATTTTCCCCCCCTTTATATAATTTTTTTCTCTATTACTTGATTTTAAACATGGAAGTTAGTGGGACTGTTGTGAGCTGAACATATAGTTAAAGTTGACAAATTGAATGAATAATTCTATTTCTTCTTTTAAATCTGGTAATATGTCTCTTTAACTTGTAAAACTGATATTAAGAGCATTTAAATAAATAAATGTCTTGTTTGCTCTAAATCTATTGAATTTCATTTACATATTCTTATTTACCTCCTGTAAAGCCAGTGTTCTGTGGTGCTGTTTACTTTCAACATTATTACTATAATTTATCACTTGAATTGCTTGATTAACTAGCTGTCTCTAGCATATTTCCATTCAATTTAGAGCCTGGTTAGACCAAAAAAAAAGGGCTATGTTATTATTTTTTTACTCCATAATTCATGTTCAAACAGTAATTTTAGGTTTTTGTCAAAAAAAATAAAAAATAATAATAATGACAAAAACCTTGGAAACGTCTATTTATAACTTGCTGTGGCTTGATGAAAATGTGCTTTTAAGACCGTGCTTCTGGTTTGTTGTTTGTTTTCATAAATTAGGAACCTATTTATCAGTAAAGAGTGCAAGGCTCACTGAAATGAACATGAAATGATCCATTAAGATTTGCTCAACCAATCAGTCTCTCAGAGGCAGAATGAACCAAACTTAAGGGAAATTTATTTATTTTTAAATTCCAGAGCAACATTTCTCAGATGTGTAATCAAAGCATACTGAGAGAACGAAATTGAAAAATCGACTGTGAAACCACCAGCAACTTAAATGGTGACAATCATCCAAAAAAAAAAAAAATTTGAATACTCTTTACTACAGATTCAGCAATAAGGACAGAAGAGGTCAATCAATCAATCAATTAATTGAGTAGTTGATTGATTCAAAAAAAGAGGAACAATACCTGCTGAGTTTCAAAAGGAAGCTTTCAGAAAGTATAAATAAAATGAAGCGACTGGTTTTAAAGAATCATCAGAAACCCTGTTTTGTGTCAAAGGCTTGTGGATGTGCAAAGTTACCATGTTGGAATGTTGGAAGTGACTTCTGTTCATATTTCACACTATACGTTTGAAAGGTAAGGTTGAATTTGAACTAATAAATGTTAGAACACAGTTTTCTCATATTTTTTACAAAAATAATATTAGGAAAAAATCTCCACTTAGCATAATTAAGAGTGCATAAAGTTTAATTTTCCCAACTTTAATCAAAACATAGTAATTAATCAAACTGATTTGTGTCATGTTTAATAAACTTGATGTTGCCTTTGGTAATGAATCACACTTACGAAAAAAAATTAATTACTCATTTCTATAGTAGTGTGCACATTTGGAAATAATTTAATTAGACCTTGGGACATGTTGGCAAGTCTTTCTTGGGTAAGTGTACTTGTTAGTGAGGTGCAATAAAAATGTAACTGTTATATTTGGCTTATGCTGAAACAAAATGGGGATTACTCAACTTAAGAATGATATATTTAAGGAAATGTGCAAGGCATTTGCAGGGCACTGTATATGATTTTTTCCTGCCTTTGATAGCATTACATTTATACCAGACCAGATGAGGTTATACTGAGAATAAATTACACACTGTTTGGTAAACAGGTACCTTCTGAAAGCAGATGCTTGTATTGGATTTTCAGAGAACTTTTCAGATAACTTTTCTAATTTTTACTTGTAAAAAAATATATTAAAAAACATGTATTCTCTTCCCTACTCTCTGATTTATGTGATATTTTGTGTTGGTGTGTCATAACCACAGAACCAGAACCAAACGAGGGGAAGCAGCATTCAGCATCTATGCACCACAAATTTGGAACAAACTTCCAAAAAACTGTAAAACAGCTGAAACACTGACTTCCTTTATATCTCGACTAAAAACCCACTTGTTTAGAGTTGTATGTGAAACGTAATCAATTACAAATTTAATGATGGAACTTGACTTAATGTCATGTTTTGATTGTTGATTCTATGTTACATGACTTTGTGTTTTTGTGTTTGTGATTATGTAAAGCACTTTGAAAGGCCTTGCTGCTGAAATGTGCTATGCAAATCAAATTTGATTGATTGATAAATTCAAAATTAAAATTCTGGTTGTAAAACTGTAAAAAAAAAAAAAAAAAAAAAGAAAGAAAAGAAAAAACTTTATGGAGTACTGCATGAACAGTTTTGCAAGTCACCTTATATGATTTTAATTACCTATTTAAATCCGAGCCCTGGAGGTAATGTGAAAGGGAACAGACTTTTAAAAGAATATATATTTCCATGAAACACCATCCATCTCATTACCATCATTTTGTGCTTCTGATGTTTCATCTTCATTCTGCTGCTCTGTGATATTTGACTCGGCTTCTGCTCTTAATGATGGCGAGCGGCTGGTGATAAAAGTCAACAGGCACACCAAAGGCACTGCAAGATACTTAACACATGTGCATTTTACAGTTTGCAACCTGGGAGCTCATTTGCACAGCCATAATACCGTCAGGCAACATGGCTGCATCTGCACGTGTGTGTTTGCTGGAATATGATAATGTAATTTTCACTCTAAAAGTGATGTAGATCCGAGGACCTTATCTGAATCACGTAGCAGCGATTCGTACAATTATTATGATGAATATGTAGTGTGTGTATGTGTTATGCGGCTCTTGGTGGAGCATTATTCCAAAAATGACCTTGGAAACTATGACAGTGAACACTTTAAAGTGAGGGAGCCTGAAAAAAGAAGATAGAAAATGTCAGTAAGTCTTTCAGTGGAAACATAGGCAACAAAAAGTAATTATCCTATTACAATGACAATGTGTAGATGTAGTTTTGGGGAGACATTTTCTTTTGTGAAGGCGAGCCAAACAAACATGACAAGGTTATGCGGCGAAACATTTCTCAGCCAGTGAGTCACGACAGAGTCAACGCTGGAGAGTCAGCAGTCCTTTATCTGTCCTACAGAGACCATATATTACAGTAACTTCCTGTGCTTTCAGAACACGGAGTCGTGTTTCATGTTTTCGACAGCAGGGAATTAATCTCTTACAAATCTTATTGCATGGACAAACATGGCAGATTAGCAAACGCAAGTCGTTTGTTTGTCACTGATGCATTTGCATGTGCGAGAGAGATGCAGAGAAACAGAGACAGATAGAGAAAGCGGGCTGGAGGGAGGCGAAAGGTTTTAACTCTGTGTGTGAGCGTGTGGAGTGCACACATCCCCCAGGCCTTGCACAGAGGGGTTCTATTACGCCTCGCAACCTCACTAGCACCCCCTACTGCAATCCCACTTCAACTTAGAAACATGATGATTTCACAGCTCTTCAGGTCCATATAGATTCCTCCTCAGTGTTTATATATCTGTGTGTGTGTGTGTGTCATTGCACTTAAGATTCTTGCAGAGAGAGATGGGCGGGTCGTGGAGACATGGGCTCCAAAATGCTTGTCCCGTGTAAATTGTTTTCCCTTCAAGCCTCTAAGCAGCATCTGTCTCTCTGCTTTGACCTCCTTTTTGTGACGTTGAACCATTTTTAGTATTCACCTCCTCTTTGCTAAAAAAACGATATGCGACCAGTCATGCATACACTGCATGACGAATGCTGTCTGCACATTATTAGGCACATTTTAGCCCATTGATCAAATTGGTTGAGGTAAATATTGTCCTGTAAGTCCTGTGACTTTTGTGTTTTGGTCGGTACCATCCAGATGGGCTTTGGGGGACCGTTCCTGGAACTGTACAGATGATTAATGGAATGTAAATATTGATGGACTATTGAACAGGGAAATGATAAAGTTGGTTTGTGCTTGCATAAAAAATAAAACAGACTGGGCACTTTGAGTCACTAAAAGAGTGTGAAAGTGAGCATGTGTTTAAACGCCTGAAGTTTTAAGAGGGATGACCCTTTAACCCGGTTTTTAAATTGTTAAACAAGAAGGAAGGAGCTTCAAGCTGCTACCTGGTAAAGACGGAAGACGAAATCAATTTGATTTTAACAAAGTCTGAGGATGAAGAACTACCCTGATGCCATGTAGTTAAAAACCACTCTTGGATAATCATAGTAAATGACGGTGTTTGCAAGCTATTCTTGCTGTAAATTCACTTATGGGCTCATATCAAGTCAAAAACAGAGTGAGTGGAAAAACCTGCACTCTTTGTCTCACTCAGTTGCTCCACATTAAATCTGTTCCACACATTCATTTTAGGTAAAATGGATACATTAATGGACTTACTATGAAAAGAGGAAGAATAATATGAGGGATATTATGCTACATCATATGCCTGCGTATCTCATTTTTCCTACGCTGCTGTGTAGAAGTTCATATCGACTTAGCAAGGGCATATTATTGTCGGTGTTAGCACTCCGAAAAACACCGCAAACATTACAACCAGTTACTTTCAGCTTTTTTTAATTGATTGCTTGGAAGGTTGTGAACAATTTTGTAAGCAGCACTTACATGAACTTGATTGATAGCGGTAATTCACTCATTCTGATCTGGGTTAAGTGCTTTATATTTTATCAGCTTTTACTGGTTATTTGGGAAAGGTAGCATGCAAAGACGAAACGGGTTCAGTTTTTGATGTACGTAAAATTCCTCCTCTGACACAGATGAGAAATTGTTTGGCAGGACTAAAACAAATCGCCTCTCCAGGTCGATCCGTGGCGGATGATGCAGTCTCAGCTTCGCCTGCACGCACGGTGACAGGCGCAGACTTTTTGGCTATCAAGCCAGTTGTGGAAAAGCACCATTGTGGCAGGAAGGCCTCTTCAGAGCTGTGCCATTACCCAACTCCCTGCTGGATGATGGGCGATCATCATTCACACACAAAAAGCTGTAGATTATTATTTTTGCAGATAGTGTCCCTCGAGTGGAAAATTAGCTTCCGCCAACTGGGCGTCGATCCGCCCCCCTCATTCACCAGCTACAATGTTAGAAATGGGGATCCCTGCCTTTTTGGGGCTTGGGGGTTGGGGAGGGTGTAGGAGGGAAGGCAATCAACCAGCTCGGAGACCTCTTACCGTTTCCTCTTGAGAGGTTAGGAACAGAGCCAATAAATTTGCTGCGTGGGGTGCAATTTACCAGTATTTGTGTCCAGTTCATCTGGATGCAAAAATGATGGCATTTATTACAGGAATGTTTTTTTTTTTTTCTTTTACTCAGCCGCACCAGCTGGTATTGCATGTAATTATCTGCAGAAATATCTGTTGTTGATAAATGCTATTATAAATATTTTTCAGGTATGGAGAAATACTTAAAATTACAATGAAGTTTTCTCTGAAATGATGCCATGTTCATCAAGTATCAAGAGGTTACATGCAGCTTTAAATTTATTGCTTGTGGTCATGTAAATATATATGCTTAATCACTTCCTTGAATCCAGAATAGATATGCAAAATTCACCTTGAGCTCCCACTGAGTGATCAATTTATCAGCCTGGCCATTCATTAGACAAATGATTCCGTTTGGCAACATGATGGATGGCTTGAGCAATTTGACATAGCTGTGTGAGACGAAGGAAAATGACAGGTCAGGCAATTTGCGGATACTTGAAAGTCAAGAGACCAAGGCTTGTGATGCTGTGGAGGGACGAAAAGAAAAACGGAACAGCATGATCATTGACCTCTACAGTCCAATGATACAAATTGTCAAGGGGGTAATTCCATGGAAAGTTAAGGTTCTCATTTCATTCTTTATTAACCTTTGATTATTCCCCCCACCCCATTATTAAAAATATGTGTTCTAACTTTGAAATTGTTTTCTGGCATTTAGAAACACCCTCCCCTTATTCACAGGTCAACAGTTTTTTTTTTTTTTTTTTTAAATTTTATTTCACGCGCAAAAATGGAAGCTTCATACATTTACATTTTTTAAATCATAAGAACAATTAAGCAAACAGAAAAAGGTTTTTGCCTTTTTTCTATAAAAAAAAAAAATCAGTATTAAAAGATGGATATTTTGAGCATTGATGTCCAAGATTGTTAATTGAAAATAGGTCTGGATTTTGATTGGGCCATTGTAAAACATTAATGGGTTACAATGCGATGGCATTTGCAATGGCAAATGTTTAAGGTTCAAAGAAAAAAAAAAAAAAAAAACTCTAACTGCAAGAAAACACACCCAAAGTTTTTTGGTACAGAATGTAATATATTATAAGAACTTAACCTGAACAGGTGAAATTCAGGTTACAACCTGAGCAGCCATGGCATGGAATGTCCTGGGTAGATACCTCCAAAATCCAGTCCTCAGGCATCTCAGCTCAGTCACGGAAAGCTTATTCTATCAAAAAATAAATAAATAATAATTAAAAAAAACCCAGCCTGCACACAACGTGCAAGCAACTCCTAATTCCAAAAGTAAATGTAACTTTTATGTTACATTTGCATTTTCAAAATAAAACACAAATAATTCAGTAAATGAACCATCTCTTAGAAAATGCCTGTTCTACTTTCACATATTATTGACTAGCCTGTTAACAATATAAATTTGTCAAAAAAGCCCCATAAAAAATAGTTTCTTCCTCTGTAGTCCAGAGGTTCCATGTGCAGCAAAGTGGTGCATTCACGGAACACAGGAACAAACAATACTTGTCAAACAATGACACATATACTGGGAAAAAATGTATATAATGATTTGAAAACAACTTGGGTTACATGTGCATGATACTGTTTTTTTTTCAGTAATGTTCTCTAGGATACATTGGATGCCTTCACATAAGAGTTCTGTCTAGGTTGTCAGAGAATAAGGGCTGAATACAAATGCATGCCATTTTTTCACATGTATATTTGTGAAAATGAAACAAACAAAAACAAAATCTAAAGCAATATATCATTTCCTTTCACGTCACAATATTTCTTTAGTTTCTTTTAATGTACGACATAAAGAATCAATGAATACATTGCGGTTATTGTTGCTTTTAATGTGATGAAATGCGAAAAAGCCCCAAATATGATGTTTATTATTCAGCATGCCAATTAGTCCTGTGACTGAATATGTCCACAGGCAACAGAATCAGAAATGAGTCACAACCAGTTCATATAATGTGGTCACATTATTTTATTTGTTCTTTTAATTCAATAAACACACTTGGAAAGCTCATACATGTGGAGAAGCATTAGATGATACATTTTAGGTTTTCTTCAGAATTTTGAACATCATGATTCATGATGTATATTGTCAATATTTCAATACATTAAAACTGTGTTTCTTAGCAGGAAAGCTCTCATTGAGCTCTCTACTGCCCCCTTAGGAAGTTTGGAATCACTGAAGTAGATGAAAATATTTACTAAATTTTGAAGAATGCAATAATAGCAGTCATCGCAGCATTCATCAATAGTATTGCTGAATAGCTGCTTTTAAAAAGTAGATTGTGCGACCATTTTTATAACAGGTTTTCATCTGTTTACGCTTCAGAATTTCCTAAACCAGCACAACAAATATCTTGAATCCTAGTCAATACTAAGTAAAACTGGTACATGAGGGCCTTCCTGTGAGGTTTAAAATGAAATGCTTTCAGAGTATGTATGTTAATGTTAAATTGATTCCTCAACAAACCCAACTTTCCACAAGTCTTTCAGCATCATTGACTGAGCCTCTCTTGTCTGGCCACAGCTCACAGTCCCTGTAAATGTTATGTTAACTCAGAGCGCGCATGCATGCATGTTGTTGTCTAGCCCAGCAAGTCTCCTGAGACATGCTGTGATATCAGTATAAATATCCTTCCCCTTATCACTCCATTTTTCCCCAGCAACTACATACAGTTTGGACAAATGTTTGAACAATGCTGCTCCTTCCATCCATTTATTTTTGAAGGTATGGTGCCTGAATAAATGCCTGATGTTAAACATTTTGTCGCATTACAACCAAAACGTGTATCGTGAATGGTTCTCTTGCTGCACATATTTTTACAAAATGAAATGTTTCCCCTTTTTTTCTTTTTTTCTTTTTTTTTTTACAGCTGAAGCTTAATAAGTTCAAAACCATCAATTTTCAGGTTGACTTTAGTTTTCAACAAGATTTCACTATTACACGAATTGGTTGCTTACAAAAGGAGTTGGTTGCACTGAGTTTCTTAAGGGGTTTTACATTTAAACATTTACTGTAACACTTTTCAGACTTTGCATTAAAAATAATTTTTAAACCATTTATAAGTTTTCTTCCATTTAGCAATTATGCATTACTTTGTGTTGAAATGTCCCATAAATCCCATTCAGTTCTATTTAACTTTGTAGAAAAGTTTTAAGTGGTATGGAGGCTTTTAAAGACACTATTCATGCCCAATTTTTACTTATTCATAACATCCTTTTTATTGTTATTTCTATCAGAAAACAACATATTTCACATTGCTTAGCTTGCAGTTGCCTTCATATCTGGTATGTTGGACCACTTTTAATAATTGACATGAGCTTTTTTTTTTTTTTTTTTTTCCATTTCATGGTACAAAAAGACTGCTTGAATAACTGACCTCTTTGTGACCCTGCTGTTTTTGTCTCTCATACAGCACACAAATAATTGAGTTTTCAATGGCGATTGCTTTCATTGATTCTAACATGCCTTCTTCTCCCAGCAGTCTTGCATTCGGCATCATCTTTACTCCCCTTCACACAGTCCAATGCTCTCTAATCATGTGACCTCCTTTCCTCTCTCCCACCCCTTCATTTTTGAGAGAATTGAGGGGTTATTCGAGTGGCCTGCTGGGATTAGACCAATTTAAGACATTCGCAGCGTCGGGGCTAGCGTATTATTATACGTTAAACCGCTGGACGAGCCTCTCGCTAATTAATTGAATCATAGCGGTAGATGGGTAGAGAGCCAGAGGCTACATTTGGAGGGAAGTAGGCCTTGTAGATGAGAGACAGGAAAATCGTGCACAACAGGAGATGAGGAGTGGGCAACAACCACATGGGGATTGTGGCTTACGGCAACAGTTCCTCCACGCATGTAATTAGAGAGGGCGGGCAGGGGATCTTGGCAGGATTTTTCATTTAATTCATTGCTGTGATGTCCTGCTATATGTGATCTATATACAGCGGAAGGAAAGGGTTGAAATAAATTATTACAGTGATTTAGAGATACAAATGCAATCAAATTCAAACAACAGGGAGACCTGAAACAGAGCACTACTTCAGGCTCTGCAACAGTGCTCATTGATTTTCATCAGAAATGCAGAGATTCTGTTGTGGTTGAGAAATATGAGAAATATTTAGCCTGATTATTCTACTCTTCTTACAAACTGAAGAGAGAGCACAGACATATTGAGATGGATGCTTTAGGCGCATCTGTGACATCCTTTAATGTGTACTTGGTTAGTGGACTTGGGTGGAGCAGGAACCAGAGAAGAGGATGTGGTTGAGAGCAGCAGCAGGGTGAACCATTGGTTCACAGTGGCACACAAATGGAAAGTTGAGTGGAAGAAAAAAACTGTTAGAAAAGGTATATATGTTACTGTAAAGCAAAGTACAGTAACATTTCCGCTGTTTGAGTGTGAGTTATAAAGTATGAACCACGGACGTTTGAAGAGCCAGATAAATCAAGGATATGGATCTCAAATGTCCTTTAATCTAGTATAATTGTTTTTTTTAAGCCCTGGTAAAGACATATAAAAAGCTCTAAAACAAATTGAGTTTTTTTTTTTTTTGAAAGAATCTTTCCAGTTTCCATAAGTGAACCTTGCATTGTTTCTTTAATCTCTTTACCATTCACTACACGATCATGGTGTTCAGATAAACTTCAGTCCTCGTCCAGCCATGTTTGTCAAAGCTGCTGTTGTTTTAAAAGGTAAACATTTCCCTAACCATGAGCAAATTTAGATGAACAGCAGTTTTTTCATCATGCACTGTAAAATAAATATTAGCACACATCTGCTTCACTTGAAATGCATGTTCCTTTGTTTTTTTTTTTCTTCCCATTTTGAACAGTGACTAAAAGAAATGGGCCTTTGTGACATTTAATATTCATACCCCAGGGAAACAGGACGTCATGGCTTACTAAATAAAAGTTTAATGTCAATCTCATTTTCTAAGATTAAGTATGTTTATTAGAATTTTTAGAGGTTTTTGTTATTTATTTTTTTAAACAAAATAATTCGTAGTTTTCTAATGGTTAGATTTTAAAAGAAAAAAAATCAATGTACTACCATTTGCCATTTATTCAGTTTAAGCTTTTCATGCATCTCTGTTCAGGTGCTAATAAATTTGGAGGAGTTTATATAGCGAGAAACACCCAACAGACTGTGAAGACAATTTTAGACTTCATGAAGTTTGCTATGGTGATGCTCTCTAACCTCACCATACCAAGCTGCAGCACGGCTCATGTGAAGTTCACCTGGGCGATTTAGCGCCAACATGACCCAAAGTGATTCAGATCAAGTTGCTAGTTTGCAAAAGAAATCTGCAGGCAGGGGAAGCGAGTGTGAGTGCAGGATCATAGACTCATATCTAGAACTTGCATTGGTTTTCACACAAGGAAAAAGAGTATGAAATATTATTTCCAACCATTTAAAGCTTAAATAGTCATAGAATATTTAAACTGTTATTCTTCAGACTAGAATAATCCTTTTTGCCTCGCAAGGCGTTAACTGGATTGCAAGTCCCATCAAGGACACTTAAATAATTACATTTCATTTTCCTATTTGCATCATTTGTACATATTGTACTATTGTCATGAGAATTTCTTGCTGCCATTCAATTTTTGCTCTATATATCACCCTATAGATAAGCACCAGCATGTACATTTATTTATATTTATTTCTACTATGCATTCCTCTTTTTTTTTTTTTACTTCTTATAAATTCTATTAAAACCACCTACAGCAGATGTGACCATGACATCCTTCCTAATCACCTACATGCCACACTTTAAGCATAAGTAAATAAATTTTTACTTTGAAAAAAGTAAAAATTTACTTTTTTCAAAAAGTAAATTTTTTGAAAAAAAAATTTTTTTTCAAAAAAAAAAATTATTTTTTTGTAATATTATTACAGAATATTATTACAGAATATTACAGAATATTTACAGAATATTCTGTAAATATTCTGTATTTACAGAATATTTACTGTATTCTGTAAATACATGAAAGAGCTGGAGACGTCACGCGGAAAGAAAAATTTACATTCTGCAAGCATGCACAAAGTGCCCCCCATATTTACAGAATGTCTGGTAAGGATGTGTGACATACATGCAAGCAGATTTTTTTCATATTTATTTTGATGAATATGGATCTTTATCCATGGCACTACTGTGTGAAGGGTAAACACAAACAATAAAAACAAGAGAGAAATAGCTTGCCACTAATGGCAAGCCATGCAACAAGTTCAGTCTTTTCTGCAGTAGCCTAATTTGATTTTGAAAGATTTGATCTTAGAAAAAAGAAAAAGAATTGAACCTTTAATGTCGGTAATTTCATGGCAAAAAAAAAAGTGTAATTAATTGCTTTAAATATTTGGAACTCTGTTGACAGTTGCTATAAAATAAATATTTAAGATTTTAAGTGAGCAGATGAAGTTATACAAAAAAAAAGAAGCAGAGTTTAACTTATTTTAACACATCTTTACAAGGCAGCTGCATATGAGTCAGAGAAGAAAAGCCTGAATCCAATACAGCATAGTCCTGCACTGACAGCCTTTTTAACTAGAGCAGCTTAAAATGCCAGAATGGTGGGAAAACGTGAGTTTTAAACACAGGTGGAGCACAGAAAGAAATTGCGCAAGTTTGAATTAGACCCCGGCAACTACACCCTTTCAAACAATTATCCAATTCCAACAAGAAATATGACTACATTGAATCTAAATGACTACTGAACTTACTAAAATCTCTATCTAAACCCAACCCTTAACATTCAGCACAAAGAATACATCTCCGCTCTCCCTGCCTCATCCTCCTTTCTTCTCCCTAATTCCTTGCTTCCTTATCTTTCCTGTGTGACGTCTCAAGTTCAAAGCACACACGGCACATGGACGAGGGGAAAGGGAGGGGGGTGTGGGGGACCTTCTTCTGCCAAGCATGCTACAAAGGCGACCTTGAGGGGAGGTTTGATTGAGGTGTTCAAAACCCGGGTGAAAAAGAGGATTGATGGAAGCAAGCGTGCAAGATTACTTTGGATTCTGCACCACACCCAGCCTGCCGAGCACGGGATAAGGTTGCAAGTGAGGGGAATGAAGCGATGCCAGAAGTTTGCGGGGCAGTGGGAGTGATCGGGTGGGGCGGACTATGAGATGAGAAATGGGAGGTGGAGAAAAGGAGAACAAAGGTTGGGAAAACTAAGATTGGGGAAGTGGAAAGTATAATAATGGAAAATGGTTTGTTTTAAAGTGAACTGAAAAACTACTGATGGTTTCTTTGGTTTGGCATGGCTCGTCGGCGTGCAGGTGTGAACATGTCTCAATTTATCATCTGAGATTGGTGCAAAAACATTTCCAAAAAATATATATTTGAGACAAATAAGTTATTTGCACCCTAAACACACCATCGCCATGGTCTGACAACCCAGAAGAGAGAAACATCTGAGAGGCTTATGCCGCCAGACCTTCACTGAATAGTTTAAAGCAAAGCATATTCATGTGTTAATATGGTCCAGTCAAAGTCCAAATCTTCCCTTAATCCAGTGATTATGGGGATTGCCTTTAAAGTCCAATCATCCAATCTGACTAAGCTTGCGCTATTTTACAAAAATTGATGTGAAAACATTTTGGTGTTTAGATGAGAAAAGCTCATAGAGATATACCCCAAAAGATTTGCATCTGCAACAGCAGCAAAAACATTTTAAATATAAATGCAGGCCTCATTTTCCAATTTTCAATTATTTTTTTAAACAATATATCTCTGTCATTCTACTTCACATTCGCTCACTACTTTACGTTGGTCAGTAAAATGCCAAGAAAACAAGTTTGTTGTAAAACCCTGACAAAATGTTGTATATAAATACTTTAAGTTCTCCCAGGTCTTGTGATCTTCTTGTAAATTCCCCCTGACGACAAACTGGGTAAATACATTTGGTGCTCTCCAAATGCTGAAAAGGTGTTTGAGTCTGTGGAGACACACGACTGAAAACCCCCGCGTGTTTGTTTGCTCGCTGCCTCCGTCTCTCAAGAGGCCAAAATTGCAGGTGTCTACTGATTCCTCCTACCCCGGGTTCGGAGCCATGCTAAGTGGAGCACGGCTTTATTTGATACGTACCTGCACACTTGTGTTGTTACATAAATGCCCCTTTGTGCAAATTCTCCCTTTTCATCTTCCACCGCTCCTCAGAGAAGGGGGGAGTTGGGATGTGCTTTCGGCGGTACAGTCGCGACTCCACTGCATTCATCAGTTTTTACGGGAGCTTCGCAATTATTTCTCCCTTCTTCAGTTAGAAAAGTCAACCCTGCCAGTACTGGTACACAGATGAATGACTGTTGTCTCCTCTGTCGGATTATACGCCAGGAGATGTGTCTCTCCCCTCCTTTCAATATGTTCCTCTTTGTGTTCCCCGTCAGGCAAACAAAATGCTGTTATGAGGGAAGGGGGAAAGGCGGCAGTCTGGAGTGCAAAAGCTTGATGAGAGGCTTGATGATGACAAGCGTGAGGGATCTGATATGGGTGCCCCCTTCAAGGCTTTATTGTAGCGGCTGATAAGATGAAGGAAAAGTACTTTGCGACTTTTTGCCCTCAGGTTGAGAAAGTTGAAAAACCACGCAAGGAGTGAAATCATGTTGCACACGGTTCCACGTTTATAACCCTCCAGCAAAGGTGGAGGTTCATTAAAGCAGGCCAAGTGATAAAGCCGCATGTTCTTACTGACTTATGCATTTCATGCTGCTGAATATAATTTGGCATGAAGAAATATCTTCTTATCTCACTGCAGTGATTTGTCAATACAGTTTTCCATAATGAAATACTAAGATGTGTGCTTTCAGTCACCATTTTTCCATTAGCAGAAGTTTTAGCGTCTCCCCAGAGCGTTAAGCGGTCAGCCAGAAAAAAGTCCAAACCAGGGTGTCTATTCATTTTGGTTACACTATATCCATACTATATCCACTATATCCAACAAATTGTGTCAAATTTGTTGGAGGACGGCTTAAGTTATTGATGACTGAAGTGTTCGAAGACAAAGATGCTACTGGTCTTCACAGGGTAAGCTAAATAGATTTCTTCAACAAAGACGATGCCAGCCAATAACAGACTGCTAAAATGACAACATTGATTTATCTTGGTATCTCTTTTTTTATGACAACACAATAACTTGCTATTTAAACCATGGTTTGTTTTTAGATTCACTAGCAGATACAAGAACGAGGCAACTATACAATAAGTCTATCCATCTATCCATCTATCCATCCATCCATCAATCCATTCAAAAGATTTTTTTTTTGCCTTTTTATATATTTATGTGTTAAACAGTTTAATTGAGAGCAAACCTCAGTCAAATTTCTTGTGTGCGCAAACTTGGCAAATAAAACTGATTCTGATCAATTGTGGCTCATGCTGACGACTCAGAGCAATGTTGTCCTGAAACACTCACACAACACCGCAAACACAAAGCCAAGAGCACCCTTCTTTTTTTTTTCTGAAGACAATTTTAAGATGTTGTGCCCGATGTATTTCATGCTACCTGTCACGCTCCAATCTTTCTACTGTTCATTGCTCTGCTGCAAGCCACTATATCTCCTCATTCCTTTTATCTTCTGCTCGGGAGATGAATCCAAGCAACTCATCATTCCACATGCGCTCAAATGACACTGAAACACAAACCTGACAGACACGCTGACTTGAACATAGATTCTCCTTTAACCCGTCTTCTCCCGCACGTTCATGGCTCCTCTTACCTGGAGGATGTGAAGCGGTTTCAGATCCGATTGTCACATCAAGTTATGCTGCTCAGAGGGGGGAGAAAAAAAAAAAGAAAAGAAAGAAGGGAAGAAAAGCACAAAAATTGATGATTTCTCTTTCCTCCACTCGAGGCCTGTCGTGTGCAATCTTCTTTGACATTGCACCTCATCAGCTTCTCTATTTAACTATTTTGTGCACAGCGGACATAAAAAGGCTGCAGCCTGAGAATACGGTGGCAGGTGACTATTCAAAAAGTGAATATTAATGACAGGGGAGAGTAGGAGCACACGTATAGTCATTATTTCGTGCCCTTAAAAGGACGTAGCCATTAGTTGTCCTCCAATTTTCATATTTTGCAAATATGTTTGCATCCCCCTTGCTCATCCCTCACACTAAATTCTTCTGACACGTTGCCCACAGCCACAGAGGAGGGAACGTGAGCATATGCAGACGTATGCACGCACAGACCTTGTCCACAAGGATCATGGGAGGCAGCAGTAAGATGAATGGGAATTCACTGAATGAAGCCATGACTCATCCGAAGGCTGTCACACTTTTTTAATCCAAGGGTCATGTTTGATTGCATCTTCAGTGTCTTGAGGTGGCTTTTAAGAGGCGTGTTCAGCACAGGGTCAGGGATCAGAGAATGACTTTGTCCGTGTGATCTGACTCTTCTTCTTCTGCTGCTGCTGCGGCGGCTGCAACAGCTGCTGGTTCTTTTTCTGATGGAAAACAGGACAAATCAAGAGAAGCCCAGACACAAAAACAGCATCTTCTGGTCAGAGAAATGACACAAAGTGAAATTATTGCACCAGTAAGTCGTCATGCGCTGGTCACTATAACAAGGTGGCTCTCTCTCTCAGAAGTAGTGCTCTGATTTAGGCACTTTTTTTTTTTTCTGGAACTTACACATTGTTGGAAAAGGTCTTCAGAATCTTTGTATGATGCAGTGTGATGATGCACTGAGAATACAATATATGCAGGTGTTGGAAGTATCATTAACACCTTCTTATTTATTTATTAGGAGCTGTAAGAGACAAAACCTTCAGCTGCGACTGCGACATCAATGACACATTGGTCTGCAAAGAAAGTTGTTTCTTAGTACTTAAAGTATTGCTAGAGTCTTCACATACCAGATTGTTGACCCTCTCCATGCACCTTGGGAATTAATGAAGTTGTGCCAAACACTTTTATAATCTCTCTCAAAAAAAAAATAAATAAATTAAAGCCATGTATAATTTTTGTTACCATATTATATCCACTTCTCAACTAAAATACATTTACATTTCTGGTTATAAAGTGTCTTAAACGTGAAAAAGGGAAGTTGATACATTTGCAAGGCAGTTCATGAGAAGGTCTTGGTGTTAGAATATGACTTTTCTGATGACCTCTTGCCTTTCCTTACTAATCCAAAATTCACTTGCATTCTATAAAAAAACCCAGCTATAACTCTGTGACAATGCTTTGTTTACACTGTGCTTTATTATTTGTGGAATCAGGATCTGGCTAATGCAGGGTGAGGTAGGTCAAGGAGAGAATGATTCAAAATGGTCCACACAGTATGTTTTCTTTTTCTCTTTGTTTTTTCCCCGCTCATTTTGTGCAGGAGTTTGTATCCTGCTTCATTAGGATGAATGAGCAATGCACAGTTGCACTGTGGGTGAAGTGCCTCTTGTTAGTGATTGAGAACAAGGTGCTGGCGAGGCGGTGGGCGTCGACCAGAACATGGTTCCAGGCAGATGATGCAGTGTTTGTGTGTGCAGCAGCCAAGACAAAAGCCTGGTAGACGAGCTGTGAGGCAAATAAGAGTGGAAAAATGTGAAACATATTTTTAGCTCTTTGTATCATTACTGAAGTTGGAGGGAAAGTCTTCTTCTGCTGGCTTAAAATAAACTTTTGTATCTCGAGTATTTTGCACACAGATATATACAAAAACAGATTTAAACACACACAAACATGCCCCCCCCCCCACACACACATATATATATATATATATATATATCTTTTTTTGTGAGATGCCAAAATGGACTAAATGGATTATTTTAGCTGAGTCATAGCTCAGGACACATCTTGTTCCTATAAGCATAGGCATTGTTCTTGTCCATTTTGAGTGTAATTGTTGTGCTTTCCTATTGAGAGATTTGCAAATCAGCTCAACCTGTCACCTTGAAACACAAAAAGCAATGCATTTTCTAAAGGTCAGGCTTAGTCTATTACGCTAATAGAAAGAGGGTTGATTTTGTGTTTGGTGAACAATTTCTCTCTGTACTTTGAGTTACAAATGTTACCTTACCTGGACTCTCTCAGGCCCATTCTGCAGTCGGCAGCTGGGGGGTACTTGTCTCTCTCTGCCTTTATTTTTCGTGTGCTCCCTGCTATTCGCTGCTTATGTGTGAACATCTGCCTCTGATTGGTTTAAGACAACAACCTTACACTTCCTCAATGTGATTCGTTTCGCTCCCTTAGCTCCTGGTCAGATGAAGACTGCTTCAGCCTTCTTTGTGCCGAATTAAAGTAAAGCACCACATTTTGTTGTCAGTAACGGAAACAGTGTTGTAAGTTGAAAAAAGTAAGTGGTAGATTATTTGTTACTGGAAAAGGTAACAAGTAAAAAAGTAACGCTTTTTATTTTAACACTGTCATTCTCATCGCTGTTCATAGTCAGAGCAACTAGAAATGTTTTTCGTAGATGTACAGCTCACTAGCAAGAAAGTTTACATCGAGTAAACCAAGCACAAGTGGAATTCTCTTTTCTGTCTCCTCTCCAGTATTAAAAGCAGTGATGCGACTCGATTCAAATTTGAATCCCACCACAAAAATTATTTGAACGTTTTTAGTTCATGGACCCTTTTTGTTGCTTAAGCAACAACAGTGATTTGTTTTTAATCTGTTATTTAGCTTATCCAACCATCGTATTTGTGCAAAGTGCTAGTGTGCCCATTTGACTTTCAAGTGTTTCAGAAACCCCTGCTCCGTGCTTGCTGTAACTTACATCGAGCAGGTGTTTCAGGCTTTAGTATGGTCAGGCGAGATTCTTTTTGCACATTGTGCACACAATAACAGCATTTCCAGCATCCTATCACATCAATAGTTGAAGCAAAAATTTCCCTCCAGTGAGAAAAGAGATGTGACTTTGTCATCCATTGATATTGTTTGTGGATTTCTCTTGGCCGCTTGATGTATAGTTGTGCCAGAAATGCAGGAACACAAAGGTTCCAGCCAGAACCTTTTAAGTTAAAAAAAACAAACAAAAAAAAAACGATTAATTGCGATTACATTTTTAACACAATTAATTAATTGACATAAAAGTTAAAGTCCTGTCCCCATCCCAAAAAAAGAGGCAACAATTTGACATTGTATACATTTTCTGATGAAAGCATTAGAACTCCTGCTGCTTATATGTTGAATTAAGCAGGTATGTAAATGTCATAGTATCCCGTCAATACAGGTACACGCTCCCTTTGGTCCCACTGAACCAAGTTTAGCAGCTCCCCAGGCAAACATGTTCCTCTCTTTCCACTCTTCAACTTCATCTGTCACAGGCACCGTAGCTGCACTCACCTCCCCTCTGCTGCATGCCACCACCTGATGCACACTATACACACACACACACACCGCCACGCATATATACACAAGCAGTTGTGTGCATACCTGTGCACACACCAACTGTCTAAATGGCAAACTCATTCGCATATTTGATCTGTCACACTTCTAAGCGCATGTACGCACACACACCTCTATGAATATGTGAGTGACAAGTGTGGAAATATCAAACCAAAATGTTCGCGGCTGCCAGGGAAAATGAGGAAAAATAGGGTTTCCTAAAGGAAAAAGCGATTCCCTCCCCCCCTTCAAAGAAATAGAGAGACCAGCTTCAGAAAGAGGCTGGAAGAAGAATTGAATAAAACTGCTGGACAAAATGTAAAATAGATAGAGAGAAAATGAAGCAAAAAAGATGTCATGAAGGTTTTGTTTCACGTGGTAACTGAAAAAAAAAACAATAAAGGAAAGCTTATCCCCTTGATGATGGTTCATACAATAATACTTAAAGTACAATTAAATTAGAATGTATTTTCAGATGAAGCTCAGCCATTTAAAAGGCATGTTAATATATATGTATATTTTGCATATGGAAAGTGTGTGTATATATATATATATATATATATATATATATATATATATATATATATATATGTGTGTGTTTTTATGTGTGTGTGTTTGTGTGTGTGTGTGTGTGTGTGTCTGTATGTGTGT